>CAJNIZ010001636.1:4633-76832 GCA_905231905.1 Symbiodinium pilosum
CTACATGGACCCTTTGGGTTAGTTATTCTACATACTTTTGGGGTCTAGGTAGGGTCCACTTTCGCACATGGACTCCATAGTCTGTCAAAGCGACCCCTCTTAGAAACAGGCTCAGCAAGTCCAACGAGGTGAAGGTGGGGATCTCCGCAAAAAAGATTCAACTCCTCCACCCTAAACCCTAAACCCTGAATCCCATAACCCAAACCCTAAACTCCATACCCTGAAAGCTATACCCTAAACCCCATACCCCGAGCCCCTACACCCTAAACCCTATACCCTAAACCCTATGGGCAAGCAGCTCACGAAATGGCCTTTTTTCAACCCACCCTCTCTTCGGCCCCAGACTCTAAGCCCCGACTTTACAGGACGTAGAAGACCTACCCTACGGTGGACGGAGGGTTTAGGGTCTAGTGTTTAGGGCTAAAGGTTAAGGGCTTAGGGCTTAGGGTTTAAGGTTTAGGGTTTCAAATTTAGAGTTTAAGGTTTAGGGTAGCATCTCCCAAACCCGTACTACTCCCAGTAGCAAAATCCGAAGTACCCAATTGTCGAGTACATGGACCCTTAGGGTTACATCGAAATCGAGCACCTCAATGTGTTCCACAAAATGGTAGTTTCCCAAAATGGGGGAACCCCAATATAGACCCCAAAATACTATAGTCCTCATTATTGGGACCCCTAAAAGGGTACCCCTAATTTTGGGAGACCCCCAAATCAAGCTAGGACTCGTTGTGGGGGACTCCCCTGTGTAACCCCATAAGCAACAAACCCGAAAGCCTAAAGCCCAAACCCGTGTATAGCCCCTACCCAAAGACAAACTTACTGGTTCTTAGTAGCTAATAAGGGAATATAATCCCTATGTCGTCCCTACGTAACATATTCCCATATGCACTACTAACCCTAGGCCCAAACTCTAGATAGTATTTTCCCTTATTCCGTACTAAGAACCAGTAAGCACGTGAGCCCAGCGGCAAGAGTCCCTCGCGCCGATCCTACGTGCTTCTCTGGTTGCCAGACTATCAACAGTTTTGGAAGTTTAGGGATTAGGAGCCCCCGCAACAAAGAGGGTAATTGAACCATAAAATGGAAAATCGAGTTTGAGTTTTGTGTTTGTGAGAGGTAGGGTTTGTGAACTTTAGAGTTTAGGGCTTATAGCTGAGAACCGAGGATTTCAGCTCAGAGTACTTGGTTTAAGGTTCAGAGTTTGGTGTGTAAAGTTTCAGGGTTCGAGTGTAGAGTTTAGGATTCAGGTGCATGGCACGGCTTGTCAAAAAAGTTAGGCTGTTTCTAAACCCAAAACCCCAAACTCAGCAAACGCTCAAACCTTACATGTCGGCCCTTAATCCTAAGCCGCTTGGAACCTGCGGCGGCTCTGGGTGATGGATGGTTTCCCTTAGCTAAGGTGACCCCAAGATAGACCCCTGACTGAACCCTAGGGTTTCCTCAACCCCAAAGGGTTCAGGTGTCGGTTTAGCGTGTAGGGTTCCGAGTGGGGACGGCCGTTTCCACGTCAACAGTACTACTCGCCTGGAGTTGTTCTCAATTTTGTCCAAACCCTACTAAACCCTAAACCCTAAACCCTTAAACCGCGTAAACCCTAAACCCTAAACCCTAAACCCAGGCGTGGCATAGTTGTAATGAATTAGCATCTTCGGGCCAGAGTGAACACTAGAAAGCTCGAACATGAAGGTCCCAAATGCTATACCCTCCTGGTAACTAATATGGAAACCCAAAAAAGGGCCCTATAAAGACAACAGTCCTTTTAAAGGGCGGCTATATGGGTTTCCATGTTAGTTTGGGGGAGTGTAACATGAATGGCTTTCGGTTCCCGAAACATTCGGACATCCCCAGGCATCACGCCTGAACGAAGCTTGGAACCCCAAAAACCCCTCCAGTAGAAACTGGGACAGCAAGCCCTAAACCCTATAAACCCGAAGGCTACATGCTAGCACCGTCTCGTATCCCTAAGGGTCTAAGTACCTAATACTCAAATACTTGCCCAAAACCTGCACTACAACTACTTTTCCCCGAAACCCTAAACACTAAATGCTAAACCCTAATAACCCCTAAACCCCAAACCCTAACTAAACCCAAGCACCTAATTATTCACTATTACCCAAATCCCCAATTACCTAATTATTGGGTACATGGACCCTCTGGGTATCTCCTCGAACAACATAGCGCTCCAGGAGGCGGTCAAATGGTACTGTACCTGCAACTCGGAGATTGCTAGCCTTAGGGTTTAGGGTTTAAGGGGTTATACTCACGCTCAAGTAGATAGAATATGGGGTATATGGGGGTCATCTTCTAATATACCCAGAGACATATTCTATCGACTTAAGGGCATGGGTCCAAGTCCTCAATATGAAGGCTAAATGGGCGCTGAGGAGTTGGGTAACAATAACTTCGTATGGGTATTGGGGAAGTGCACGAGTCGTTGCATTTAAAAAACGTAAGAAGTCAAAAGCTTTGGGTACAAGGGCTTACGGTTTGGGATTTTGGGGCTGTATGCATGTAACATGAGTCATACAACGCAGCTGCCGAAACTCTAGGGCGACTTCATCGTCATCATGCCCATCAATGAAGCTCGCAAGGAGGACCCTCGCACCATATTGGACCAACCTCCTGAACCTAGTATTCCACCCCGAATGACATATGTTCCCATAAAAAATATAATCCATATTATAGGGACCCCCAGAAGGGTACCCCTAATTTTAGGAAACCCCCATATTATAACCCTAAACCCTAAACCCTAAATCCTAAACCCATATTCATTATGAGGGGGTGGCCGGGTTCAAGATTCGCGAAGGGAGGCAAGGACTCCAAGCCCCAAACTATCACTCTTCCAAAAGAATTCAGGTGAAGATTGGAGATCCAAGCCTTCCTTAAAGCCCAAACCCAGAGGGTCCATGTACCCAGTACTTATAGGTCCCTTTAAGGGGGGATATAGGGGTATGATAGGGTTATATAGGGATATATAGGGTTTAGGGTTTAAGGGTCCAAGTACCCAATAGTTAGGTACTTGGGATTTGGGTAATGGTAATTGTAGTACAGGTTTTGGGTACGTATACGATTATTAGGTACTTGGACCCTTAGAGAAAGAAAACGCGATTCATTTGCCTTGATGAATAACTATTTATGGTGTACTCTCTGCTTGATACTGACCCCTAAACCCTAAACCCAAAAACCGCATGGTAACCAAGCATCTTTGTGTTTTATGTATGTAGACATCATTCACCCAGATCCTTCTAAAGGATACCAAAACAACGGATCCCCCCCCCCTCCGAGAACAAAAACAAACAAAAAACACATACTACATTGGGGAAGCTGGGGGCGTATAGGGTTTTAGGATTTAGGATGTTTTGCTTAAGGGGGGTTTGGGAAGATTATCATGTCTGGTGGCCTCGTGGCCTCAAACTCGGCCCTCAACGTAAGCCCTAAAATTTGGATACTTCGCTGCAGACATCTTATTGTCTACGAGACGTAAACTCCCTCAACTCTAACCACCCAAATCCGTAAAGGGCTCAAAGCACCTACCTTCATCACACGTCTTGAGCCCCCTGCAAATCCTAAACCTCTGAATCCAGAGCCAATTCCTTTTTGGAATCCGAGTAAACATGACGCACAGGTACGGAGGGTTGTAGGAGTTGGGAACTTTGCATTCCTTAATCTGTTGGAGTATAGCGCAAGTTGAAACATATATCTTAGGTGGACCCCCCACCCAGTAATAGTGACTATAAGGGATAATAGGGATTACAGGGTGGGGGGTCCTCCTAACATATGTTCAACACCCAAACCCTAAGGCTCAAAATCGCCCAAAAGCCTTGCATTGTATTGTCTTTGGGCCCAAGAGCCTTATATAATGAGTCCTTAGAGCCTTAGGGAAAGGTTCTTAGGACTAGCGTCCCCCTTAAGTAGATAGAATATGGCTTTGGGTATATTGTAATATGATCCCCCTATACCCCATATTCTATCTACCTAAGGGGGACTGTATCCTAAGCTTTGTTTCGGGTGGGTTTCGGATCTCGTTTCCAGGATCCGGGAGCCTTAGGGCAATAACCCAAAGAGCCCCCAAAGGGTTTAGGGTTTAGGGTTTAGGCTAAACCGCCCTAAGCCCGAACCGCGAACCCTGAATTCCTAAAACCCCCTAACCCAAACCAATAAAAAAGAATCCCGAACCGTAAACCCTAAGTCCTTAACCCAGTTGCTGAGTTCCCTGGCCCCAAAAAGGTTAACCTTTGTATTATAATAGGACTATATATATCCCAAAAGGTTAAAGGTTACCTACCGGACTTGAACTAAACCCTAAACCCTAAACCTCTTGCACCTGAGAGCCCAGCATTGGGAGCATAAGGTGACCATTGCTCCGGCCGTACCTCTTTCACCGGCTTAGGGTTTAGGGTCCAAGGGTTTAGGGTTTAGGGTTTTAGGGTTTAGGGTTTAGGGTCTAGGGTTTTTTTAAGGGTACTACTATTGATACTAAAAGTCCTGCATGACTTTAATATACTATAGTACCACTTTCCCAAGGTATAAGGTACTTAGGGTCATGCAGGATTTTTAGTATCCACCGTAGGACCCTCGGTGTACCTGTAAATAGGGCATATGGTCCCTGACAATGGGTATTTAGGATAGCTAGTTTGCTCGAGGTTTTAGGGGCCCATCAGAAGCGCAACGCCTGTCGCTATGAGGAGCTTCTTCGAGGTGTCTGCTGGTTAGGATGTTAGGGTTTCGGGTTTGGGGTTTAGGGTTTTAGGGTTTGGGTTTTTTTGGCTATATACGTACATGATTATTTGGTACTTGGACCCTTAGGGTCTTTATGTCAATGGGATAAGTGATCCCAACATTCGTCGGGACTATGGTTCTCTTATTCCTAGTCCTACGTGCGTACCCACCCTGAACCCTAAACCACAAACCCAACATCTTGTATGATCCCATATGAGCTACAGCCATATGACCCAGATAATCAATGGACATGGATTCCTTAGTAGGTACTATACTGCGGACCCCCTACTACACTACAAGAGGGACCCCTATGTCCACCCTTAATGGTCTGAACCCTAAACCTTAAACCCTGAACCCTTAACCCTAAACCCTGAACCCTAAACTTTAAACCCTAAGGTACCCTGAATACCGCCAGTAGCTCATAGGGCGCCATAAAGTTCCTTGGAAGATGGGAGTTCTGAGGCTGCAACCATCAGCAGCCAGCCGTGAACCTCAAACCCTAAATCCTAAACCCTGAACCCCAAATCCTAGACCGTATACCCTAAACCCTGCACCCTGAACCCTAAATCGCTAAATTCCTAACCCCTAAATCCCAAATCCTAAGCATCCCATTGATCTCCCTAATAGGCTCCCTAAGTTGCCAGATGCTCTCCAAAGATGGGACCCCTCAGCCTGGAATCCTCGGGGTTGCTGTCAAGGAATTGACGTTAAGTTACCATAATCCGTATGTATAATAATAACTATATATGGTTTCCCCAATATGGGTGTTTCCGGCTAAGCTGTGGTCAAAAAAGCATGTTTGGATCGGGGTATGTTTTGAGGGGTATGTTTCGCAGTATGTTGCGGGGTATGTTTCGAGGTATGTTTCGGAGTATGTTTCGTAGTACTGGGCTCTTGACGAACGGGACGCTATGGGGGTATGTATATATCGGGGTATGCATCGAGGTATGTATCGAGGTATGTATCAAGGTATGTATCGGGGTATGCATCGGGGTATGCATCGGGGTATGCATCGGGGTATGTATCCAAACATTCTCCTTTCATGAATTCCTGAGCCCCAATTAATGGAAAGACCCATATAGTAACTTAAATTAGGTTCCTTAATGGCAACCGAGTCTGTTTCGGCTTCCTGAACTCACGGGTGTTGAAGGGCTTGGGGTATGGGGTTAGGATGTTGAGTTTAGGTTTAAAGGCTTCGGGTTAAGATGCTTTAGATCTTCTAGTTTGGAGCGTATGGGTTAACACAGGGGTTGAGGCTTCAAGTTTAGGAGCCCAGAGGTCTAGGGTTTAGGGTTTAGGGTCCATCATCCCGCCAAGGGCCAATGATGCTGGAAATGACATCTCTGCATCCAAAAAGGCCATGTTTCGGGTTAGGGGCTTAGGGCAGAACAGCACCAAAAATGCATGCACCCTAGACCCAACACCCCTAAACCAAACGGCACAAACAAATGCATACATGGTGGCAAGGCAGCTCACGCAACGACAACACTACGTCTTGTAGCCATTGACTCGCAGTTTCTGGCAGGACGAAGAAGTTTTTAAAAGTAACCCTCCACACAATACGTGAAACAACGGCACAATGAAAGGAACATGAACATATATCTACCTGTATATGTATATGCATGAACAGGAATGCGTACACAGATAGCTCCCTCACAAGTACCAAGTTCTTTCTATGGGGTTTAGGGCCTTTTGATTTGGGCTCGGGGTTCCGGGTCAAGTATTCAGGGCCGTTTAGGGGTTGAGGGCTCAGGGTCTAAGATTTAGGGTTTAGGATTTAAGGTTTAAGAGCCGGGGTTTAAGGCAGAAGGTTGGGGGCTTAGGTGAACACCTCAAACCCATCAACCCTGCATATTTACGCAAGGCACGACAAGCCCTGCCATTGCATTAAGGAGATTTTCAGGGGGCCGCCAGATAGGACAGATCCTCTGAGAGTATAAACCCAAGCAGTTTAGACTATAGCTCACATAATTCCTTTCCTTGGAGGCTCTGTGGAGGTCTGTCCTGTTCGGGGTCCGCTTCGAATCTACCCCTAAAGGTCCCAGGACTCAAATTGTGGGGCTTCAGGGCCCAAATACTATAATGTGAATGATATTTAGGACCTGAAGGCCTAACTCTAAACCCTAAACCGTGTCCTTGGACCCTCAGGGTACCTCATTGCAACACCCGCAAACGGGTGAGCCCAGAAGCATTCCGCACATCATGCAACTCCCAGGTCAAGACGCGGTTTAGGGTTAGGCCTGTGTTTTTTTTGGTGGTTGAACCTAGTAATATAGGGATAATGGAAGAGAAAATGGAAACTACTATATTATAATAGGGTATGTATTGGGGTTATATTAGGGATATATTTTTTTTGGTGGTTGAACCTAGTAAGATAGTATTCCTTGTATAAGATACTATACCCCAAAGGGAGGATAGAATCTTACTCTATATTGGGTACCATAATACCCCCAAATAAAATACTACTCAAGAGCCGTTTGTTAGCGCAAAAAGTTTGGGAGGTGTAGGGTTTAGGGGTACAGGGATTTAGGGTTTAGGGTTTAGGGTTTAGGGGTAGGGAACAAGGGATTAGTACAACCCCTTTCTAATATATTCCCTTACTCCCTACTAACAACCAGTAAATTTAAGCAGCTTCCCACAAAACCCTACAGCCTGGCTGGGGTTATGTAGGGGTCAGGGACTACTTTCAGATTCACAGGTAGTGGGATTAGGGTTAGGGTTTAGGGGCTTTTCGGGTACTCTGCCCAGCTAGAATGCCCGCGAACCCCCAAGTAGGGGTTTAGGGTTTGGGGCACGAAAAATCAGAGGTCTAAATGAATTTTGTCAACCTACTCTTCTGTACTGGGGTTTTCAGCTAACAATACTATAGTCCTCTTGGGTTTACGGTATCTCAGACCCTGCTATAAATTTGCCACGCCCTCAGGGAATATGTGGTTAAACATTTTCAGGGACCCCTGTATGGACAGTGTAATCTCTGGGACCATGCATTGATGCTTAGAAGACATGTTTAGGCTTTAGGGTCTACGGTTTGGTAGGAAGTTACAACTATAAACCCAAATCCTAAACCCTAAACACTAAATACTAAACCCTTAACCCTAATGGGCTTGCGTTGAGCCATGCCTTGATACTCATGCAATGGTGTATTAAAGGAGCATCTGGCTGTTTTCTTTCGCACCTACATGTGTGCGGTGATATTATTTATATAGCCCCCCCTCAAGTAGACAGAATATGGGGTATATGGGGATGTTTTATAATATACCCAAAGCCATATTCTATCTACTTGATATATATATATATATGTGTGTATGTATGTATGTATGTATGTATGTAGGTAGGTAGGTATGTATGTATGTATGTATGTATGTGTGTATGTATATATGGGGGTTGTATAAGGGTTACATAGGGGTTACATAGGGGTATATAGGCCATATATATATATATATGCACATATAAAGGGGGAGCATAGGGTATATAGGCCTATTTACATTATACATATGCATAGATATCTATGCACGCATATATTTCTAGATATTTCTTCTGTGAAAGAAGGGAGGCTGCCGTGCACACGCAGAATCGAGGAAGCTGTCAAAGAGTTAGGGCCAGTTGGCAGTTAGGAACTTCTGAAATCCCAGCATTGTCCTGGAGTCCTGTCTCAAATACCATATCTAGGTTCTTGGTACTTAAAAACCCGAAACCCTAAACCCTCCCTAAACCCTAAACCCTATTGTTGGACCCTCACGTTTCTGGAAGATAGAAAGGGCCCTTGTTGCTTGACAGCTATCCATGTGTGTCATCGCGAGCAATTTAATTGCAGATCGCGCTTTGGTATTCGCAGACGCTGGCAGGCAGGCTGCAAATAGGCCCCATGGCCTTTGCACAGCCTCTGGGTTAGACTTTAACTTCTTCATGTAACGTCTGAATACAGTTTCCCCCATACCTTCTTAAAAAGGCTATGGTATCTAGATCCTTGTTCAAGGGTCTAAGAGGAAACTCTAGGCAAGATGTGGGATTAGAGGGGCAGCATGAGAGGTTCAAGGCTTCGGGGTTTGGGAGCGCCCTTGAGAACTTGTCTTTAGGGTTTAGGGGTTTAGGGTTTAGGGTTTAGGGGTTTAGGGTTTAGGGTTTGGGGGCTTAGGGTTTAGGGGTTCAGGGGTTTAGGGCTAGCGTTCTGAAAATGTTCTGCAGTGCTTGTGAGCCTATCTAAGAGCTTGGCCTCAGCGATTGCACGGTTCTGAGTAAACTGAGGAGAAGCCCTAAAAACCCCAAAGCCCCAAGCCGTGGAAATGATTTCACGCATAGGGCTTGAGGAGTCGGAAACAGCCTGCCGGGTACGCAGGTATTGCTGTGGTTTTATCTAGCATAGCTAAGCCTGTACTTGTAGCGATGTACTAAGGATTGTGGAACAAGGAGAGAGTCAACATTACAGTAGCGACACAGCTGTACGCTTCTTGGGCAGAATGAAAATGGAGACTTAGAGCAGTGGCGATCTTGTGGTCCTTCCACAAAGGACAGCAATCTGCGCGGGATCTTCTTTGAGCTTTGGTGTCAGTCGGGCGCATCATGGAATATAGGGCCCCCCTACACATCACCCATATTATGAATACACACACATACACACTTACAAACTGCATGCCCTGCATGCCATCGCCCTAAAACGCAGGCTCTGACACAGAACGCAAGAAAGTCCATGAGGCGCGCTGAAGGAATGCCCGCTGTATGTACCAACATATACAACTAGTGGTTCTCATGAAAACAGTGATATTTGTGGTATTCGCCCTGAACCCTAATCCCTAAATCCCCAAACCCTAAAGCTCATATCCTCATAGTGCTAGTCTTCCTGCAGGGTTGGGGGATGGTGCGGGTTTCATTCCAATTTTAGGGCTAAGTTCGCGTTTGGGGTTCAGGGAGAGAAAACATGAAGACAAATCCAAGCTAGCTACTGTCTGCTACGTGATACAAATACTCATATCATGTGCAACAAGTTCTCATTCCAAGCAGCCAGGAAACCATATGAGCCATTGTCTAAACTCCTAGTATCCCCCTTAATATACCCTATAGTAGTCCCCTATATAATCCCCTATATAACCCCCTTTAAGGAGTTTAGATTATAGTACATATTGCCTTACAAGGAATGCGGCCATTGATCTCATCTTTCGAGCCCAGCCGGACTCACGACAAGCCGCTCCTACTAACTGTTCCCTAGGGATCCAAATAACCCAATGTAGGCAATAATTACAGACTTTGGGGCCCAATGTAGGTATTATTTGTGTACTTGGATCCCTAGGGGTTGATCATCCATGGCATAAAACGCATAGAACCGGGCTAGCACAAATGGTTAAAGAAAGACAAGAATGGGTCGCGCAAGTAGCATCCCTTAGTAACGCCCATAATGCTCCCTATAGAAACCCCTATATAGTCCCGCTTTAAGGAGTTGAGACTATGGCTCATGTTGGCATGAGAAAAGGTGGCGGCCCAAGAGGCAAGTAACCTGCAAAGGTGACAATCCGCATCTACTGAGGGGTTATATACAGGATATATAGGGGTTATATAACGGTTATATAGGGGTTATGTAGGGGTATATAGGGCTTATATAGCTGTACAAGCATCCTCAAGGAAGTTTATTCATATTCTCACACCCAAACAACAAAAACTGTAAGGGCTCATGTTCGCAGATTTTGCGGAGGTTACCAAACGCTCAAAACTTCATACAACCCTTGAGTATGTCCTGCAGATCCCTACCAGTGCGCATGGCCTGAATTGATTGAACCTGGCACATAGCCTCTATATGCGCCATCTTGAGGACAAAACCCTAAGACCTAAATCCTGAGCACTATGCAGATTTATGATATGGCCGTTCAGGGCCTACAGTACAAAATCCCGTAATAAAAACCCATGAACATCAGTAAAACCCGCTTCCATTCCATTTTGCATTGTCTTTTCCACGTGATTCTCAAGTATGGGGGGCGAATATTCGTAAACCTTAACCCCCAACCATTATCCCCATATAGCTTTTAGAAAAGGGGTGGGGTACCTAAATAGCCAAGGCGTGGGACGGTGAGGGTCATGCAGGATGCAGGAGTTTCTTGGTATCAACCCCGCAGCAGTGCTCAAGGCTTAGGTTGAAATTAGATAATTGATGCACACAAGATCATTACTTGGGCCCTAGACCCTGAAAACCCTAAGCCCACCACATGAGCTCATTAGCACGGAAAAATTGAACCCGCTTGGAACGCGTAGGGCCTAACGGAACCTTGGCACTTGTCCACCCGCTGGTCATGCCTGCCAGCATGGCTTCTGACAAACATTTCCGCTCAGAAGCGACAGCACCCAACCACTACGGGACAAGGTGAAAAAGAGAAATTCCTGGACAATCCTACCCCTAAGGGTCCAGTATATAATAATCATGCGCCTTAAGGTTCGTATACAGCTAACTGTTGTTCAGGTTTTGGGGAGTATATGATAGTTCCATGTAAAACGAATGCTTTGAACCCTTGGACCCTCAGGGTACTGTTCGTGGAGGAATTCTTACACCACTTTAGGTCCAACCAGCTGTAATTTTGGTGGCTTGCTTCCCCGAAGCTCTAAACTCTGAACCCTAAACTCATGGCTTCCTTTGGAGGCGGTGGCAGAATCTCAAACCCTTAGCCCTAGGCCCTAGAACTCTGAACCCTAAGCCGTAAACCCTCTCAAAGCTCTCAGGCAGCTTTAGGAGCTTTTCAGTTAGGCTCCGGATAGATTGTAGTGGCGAGACAGGGCTGGCTGTAAAGATGTCTTTGTTCTCGACCAAGATGGACCTAACTGAGCTTGGGTCCTAAACCCTGATAGGAATAGGTTTGGGTGGTTTGGCCGCTTGGGACGGCGTAGGGTGGGTGAATGTGTTAGACCGGTCAGGCCATATCAGCATGTCACGTAGCACGGCGCACTCGAAATGACCTTGTGGCATGACAATGTCTGCTCCAGCGCTATAGCACAGCAAACCCTAATCCCTAAACCCTACCTGGACCCCAACAGTATCTAAAATAATGGCCTTTATGGCTATTATTAGGGGTTTAGGGCTATCATTTTACCTACTTTTGGGGTTAAGGTACACTCTAAGCTCTAAGCCTTACCCTTAGACTTGGTGGATTCCTCCGCTGACAGTATACTTCTCTTGCCAATCTACCCGCGGCTCTCGAGAGATTGCCGTCTAGGGCGAAGCTGTTCCCGAAATGGGGATGCTAAGCTTGTATTCCGGGCTTAGCGTTTAGGGTTTAGAATTTAACGTTTAAGGATAGGGGCATGCTTAGGTCGTACTGAGGGCTAGGGTTTAGGGTTTAGAGCTTCGGATTCAGGCATAGCAGCAGATGCACATACATATATATATATATCTAATCTATACACGTTTATATATAGACAGGAGCTAGCAAAAATCAGTTCCTCATATCATACCCCCTCTTTAGGAACCTCCAAAAAAAGTGCATCGGCTTTTGATTTTGTTTTGAAAAAACCTAAACCCTAAACCCTAAACCCCTAAACCCTAAACCCCTAAACCCTAAACCCTAAACCCTTAAACCCTAAACCCTTAAACCCTAAACCCTTAAACCCTTAACCCTTTCTGCCGGAAAAAAATGCAGGCTTCAGGTTTCAGCTCAGGAATTGTCGAGCGTCTTAGGGTTTACGCGCTTTGAAGGTTTACCCTAAGGGTCCGAGGAGTTAAATAATCGAAAGGTTTACCCTGAGGGTCCAAGGAGCCAAAAAATCGGGTTTTAGGGCCCAAATACTATAATATCAATGGTATTTTGGCCCTAAAACCCTATTATTTGGGTCCTTGGACCCTAAGGTTTATGGTTTAGGGTTAGCGAACTGGAACTTCGACTACCAAGATCCAAGAGCTCAATCTCTTCCTCTGATAAATCTGACATGAGCTAAAGTCTATACACTCCTAGCATCCCCCTTATGACCCCGATAATGCTCCCCCATATAATCCGTTAACCCCCTGAGGGTTTAGACTCTAGTTCACATATAGTCCCTGAACCCTACACCTAAATTCCAAGAATACTCCACGATGGGGTGCAAGATGATAAGGCAAGACTACTTTCAAAAGAGACTCAGTAAGGGAAAGCAAAATTTAAGTAGGGGGTTTAGGGTTTAGGCCTTATAGGGTTAAGGAATATTTGTTTACTTTATGTAACACACGATCTAATATGAGCGATTTGTTTTTGAGGCTGCTGTGGGGCCGCATCAGATTACCCCTTCTAATAATACATGAGCCATAGCCTAAACTCCTTCAAGGAGGTTATGTAGGGGTCTATATAGGGGACTACTACAGTATACGGGCATGTAAGGGGGCTACTAGGAGGTTTTAGACTATGGCTTACATGCTGCTGTCGGCATTTAAATTGGAACGGGCATCATTGAGTACTAGGGGAAGCGAGAAGCGATTAAAAACATCCACTATGAACGAAACCGTGGCCCCTGCTTAGAGATAATTGGAGGAGGGTAGGTAAAGCAGACATTCATTCACTGCAGCAAGTCGCTATACACCCTAGCCCCGAACCCAAAGATCCACAACTCCTAATTAAATCAAAGTCAAAAGTGGACAAAGAGTTAGATAAGCCTGAACCTCCTAAGCCCTAATTCGTAAAACCCCCAAGCCTGCTCCCCGAACTCCATTAATCCTAAAACCATCACGGCACCTCCGATTCCGCGGGCAGGTAGGTACCGAGAGTAACCTTATGCCCTGAAGAAAGGGGTAAGCCATATAGGGGTTAGGGTTTAAGGTTTACGAGTCCAGGACACAAATCAAATGCCTAGCCAAAATAAAGATACCAAAGTGTCAGGTGGTAGTTTACCCTGTAAACCCTAGACCCTAAACCCCCCTAAACAGGGGTACCCCAATACAGACGCCCCAAAACACTATACGTACTCTTTAGCATGGAAACCCCCAAGATGGTTTAGGGTTCAAGGTCTAGGGTTTAATCATGGGAAACCCTGAACCCTAAACCCTAAACCCTTAGGTATGTTGGTTACTCTCGACATCAGGGATTTGCATGGCCAATGCCCGACGCCCCTGCCGGAATTGAGCCTGCCTTGGTTAGGGTTGAGGGTTTAGGGTTTAGGGCTTCCATTTCATTGTCCTTTATCCCCTAACACTCCTCATAGCAATCTCTAGAGAATGCCTATTATAATGCTAGCATTGCGATTTTGGAAGGTTCAACTGTCTTGGGCTCCAGGATTAAAGGGCTTCGGGGACCCTCAACCCTAAGCCCTAAACCCTAAGCCCTAAACTGAAACCCTCATACGCCCTAAACCCTTTACCCACTCTCTATACATCCTAAGTGTCCCAAAGGACCCTCGCACTAAACCCCAAAACAATCTTAACTTCACTTATCCCCACGGCCTCTGTAGAGGCTCCAAAGAACGCTTACGGCAGGCTCGCATCACGCTGGAAGCGCCCATAGCTTGCAAGGTCCTTCGCCACCACATTCCGCACCAGGAGATCAACCTGATTCCTCCGGAGAGTCTTGATGGCTTGTGGTTTAAGGTTTGTAACCCTAAGGGTCCAAGTACCTAATAATCATATACTTACCCAAAAGCTGTACTAGAATTCCTATTACCCGAAGCCCAAGTACCTAATTATTGGGTACTTGGACCCTCTGGGTAAGTTATAAGGGCTTAGGGTGGGCATGCAAAAGAGGTTTCAGAGAGATCTAGACAGCTCAGGGGTTGGAATAGTTGACGGAGAACCTACAGGACAAGAACTGGAACATGAGGCCTCTAGCATAGACCCTGAGACCCAGGGTGATCATATGCCTAGTAACGATATATATATATATATTTGTATAAAAACCCAAGATACATGTAAATGAGGGATTGAAGAGAATTGTCGTACATCAGTAGGGTGTGGAGTGAAGGCTTTTCATCATCAATGTCCAAAACGAATCCTGAACAGCATATCAACCCGACTGCTCGGAGTGTGTCTACGTGTGCTTGCTTTTGAAAGGGCACACGTAGGGCCAAGGCGGTTCAGCGTTTAGGAACCACTGGCAACTCCAAGCCCTTATGATAGATGAGCCATAATCTAAACTCCTAGTATCCCCTTAATGAGCCCTATAGTAGTTCGCAGTCCCCTGTAATCCCCCATATAACCCCCGTTACGGAGTTTAGACGATAGCTCCTATAGCTCATATGAGGACATTGTAAAAAGCTACAAAATTGATAGCCATAGTCCCCGTTTGGGGCCTCGGGCGACAACAGTGGAAGCTACGCCACTTCGGGGATGTGGTGAAAGATTTCCTCCATCCCCCCCGAGACTTATGTGAACTAGCATATAGGGTTTAGGCTGTTTGCGTTAGCGCCTTTGCATACGGGCCATTATGTCGTGAAACCTTACCCAATGGGGAGGGCTTGCTAGCCACCACTCCCCCTATACTCCCCACACTGAGGTTCCCCCTTAATCAAGCTTACTTAGGGCTAATGCAGGCCAACAGAGGAATCTAGGGGGTGGGGGAGTATAAGGGTGTGGGTTAGTGAGCCCATGTTTACCCTGACATCTCAACCCAAATCATAAGCCTCAAGCCCTAAGCCCCCCACCCACGAACCCTGAATTCTGAACATCGCCGTCGGGGTCCAAAGTATATCACTATCGCTACTCCCCAAACCTAAGCAACGATTGATTGCATTTGGTATAAGAACCCTGAAGTATATATGTTGTTATCCCTAAGTGTGAAACATGTAGGCCCTAAACCCTAAACCCTTCAGTGGTGGGATCCCATAACATGCCATAAGAGCTTCTTCGCCGGGCCCCTCCACCAATCCATATCTTGGCATTCTTGGAGGCGTTGCGAAGCAGGTCCAACTTGGCTAGAAGCTTCTTCAGCGGCTCGATCCAATCAAAGGCATGGTTGTCGGTCGCCTCTCTGATCTTTTTCTGTAGGGAGCGGTCTGTCTTCCCCAGCTCCAACCCGAAGACCCATTGAGCAGTCCCATGTCTCTAGGGGTTCCCCTATTTTGCTCAACCCAAGATGCTCCGACTCCCGACTCCCTGAAGCCTGAGTCTTTCTTTTAAAACCATCAAGTCCTGAGTCCTTAACCAAACCCTGATGCAGGGGCCTAAATTCCGAGGGTTTAGGGTTTAGGGTAATTCCACAATTTTGGGATGTATTATGCTATAGCTGTATGGATTGTATTCAGTATTCATATACCAAATCTAAGCTACCACCGTGAACCCTACTCCCAAAAACCCTGAAGCCCTACACCCTACGCCCTAAACTCTCAACACTCGCACTCTAAACCCAAGCATCCCCAAAACTCTCAACACCCCAAACCCTAAACCCTACACTCTCAACACCCGACACCCTAAATCCTAAACCCACATCATAAACCTTGCAAAGCCCACGTCGGTCCTTAGCCCGATGACTTCTCTTCGGAGTCGACCCACCTCGCTGTCATCATGCTCCTGTCTGACAAGGTTTACCCTGAGGGTCCAAGGACCAAATAATAGGGTTTTAGGCCCCAAATACTATAATATTAATGGTATTTGGGCCCTAAAACCCTATTATTTGGGTCCTTGGAGCCTCAGGGTCAGGGTTCAGGATTTAGGGCTTGTGACACTCAAGACCCACTACTCAGGGCTAACCGTTAGGTACCTGTAATAGGAGTCGAAGGGAATCCCAATGGGTTAAGGGTCTAAGGTCCAAGCTAAATCCCAAGGAGACAATACAGCGGTTTAAGGTTTAGATAATGAAGCCCCCCTCCTACCCCGCCAGTGATAAACATATCGTACAGAACTTTAAAATGGTACTCTCCTGGTGGCACCTAGGAGGCGTGGGTCTCATTGTTAAGGGGAGTTAAACGCGGTCAAGGGTTTCAGGCTTTGGGTTTGAGGGTTGAACGTTTCGAATTTCGGGTTCCGGGATTACATGGATGCCAAGCCCCTAAAACCTACACCCTCAACCCCAATGATTATGGTGTGTTTTCCCAACCATTTCAACTATATGTTGGGCACGGTACGCTAGGTAAAAACTAGAAGATCATCTTCAGTACACCCCTAGGCACTTTGGGGTGAAGTAGACGAAACCCTAGCACCCTAAAAACATTAGACCCTGCACCTGACACATTAACCCAGACCCCTGATTAATAAACCCCTTCCCCTAAATAAGGATTATCATAAGGATCCTACTATTAACGCCCTTAAAACGGAAGGGGAGTTTGTTAATCAGGGGTCTACATTAAGCTCCCAAAAAAACCCTGGGCCACTGGACCCGGAAACGAAGATCTAAATCTTACATCTTAGTCCACGGCCCCTCGAAAGGGAGGATATGGGGTCCTGATTAAAGAATATTTGGGGATCACGTTGGGAAACTCCGATAGAGGCCCCAAACAAATCCTTGGGGTTTAGGGTCGAGGGCTTGCGTCGGAAATCCCAAATCAATAGCCCCCACAGAAACTCTATGCGCCCAACTCCCGCAAACTATGAAGAAATGACGATCCCAAAGCCCCTAGCCACAGAGCCACCCTAAACCCTAGAAGCCCTCACAACCCTGAACCCTATACCCCCGAAACCTTAAAACCCCTAAACCCTAAACCTTAAATACCCTAAACCCTAAACCATACAAACCCTGAAAACCCTCAAAACTCTACAAACCCTAAACCCAGAAGGAAAGATCCTCGGCTTCGAAGATCCGAGGGTCGTAGGCGATCCAAGTGGCCCGGGCCTCGGAATTTTCCGAGGCCTCAGCAGGCGGTTTAGTGGTTTAGGGTTTAAGGGTTTGGGGTTTTAGGGTTTCATCCTTTTTTGTGTGTGTGTGTTACCCCTAGTTTTTGGTAGGAAAGCACGGCAAGTGCAAAAAAGTTTGTGGAGTTCAAGGGATTGGCTTCAATCTTATCAGGCTTTGGATTTGGGGTTTTGTAGTCTAGGATTTAGGGCGCATGGTCAGAGTCTAGGGTTTAGGGGTTTAGGGAATCAGGAATTAGGGGTGTTGGTGCTAGGTCTATGCTCATCCTGAAATTGGATTATAACTTCAGAGTCCCAGAGGTGAAAACTGGGCTGTAACAAGGACAGATATGGTCATAGGTCCAACAAATAAAAGCTAGAGGACCTATGTGTGCAGTTTTGTAACTCGGGGGAACCCTCCTTGTACCCTGGAAGGAGATAAGACGCATTGGATGATTGCGATTCTTGAGGGGCAGGCCATGGTACGGGTTTGGGGTCGAAATTTGTAAGGCTTATAGGCTTAAGGGCTAGGGTTGGGATATTTTAGGGTAGGGTTTAGGGTTAAGGTTGAGGCGTGTACTCAGGTCTCGTTTTACGGTGTTTTCGCCCATGCAGCCCAGGCAAAGACACGGTTTGTGTCGACTAGTTGTTTGTGTTCTGGCCGCAGGTCGTTGGACTTTCTTCTGGCACCGTCGGCACACCTTGCACCTCCCACTCGGATCTCCGCCGGGTCTACCATATTTCGCTGAGCTTTCTCCTTGGTTGGACATTGGCGCCGTCGGGCATTGACGCCTTTGGTCCGCCATTTTCAGGCAGGTCCGCCGGAGGTAGCGGTGTTTGGCGGATGTCGGGCACTGGCTGCTTGGACACCAGGAGAGGCCCAGGGCCGACAGGGTAAGGAAGCCTAGAGGGACCAAAGCGCACCTTTCTTTTGCAGGATGGAAAAGCAGGAGCTCTCTCAGACTATTGTAACTCGTAGTGCTCGTGGTGCAGATATTCGTGGTGCTCGTGATGCTAAGACGGTGTGGGACCCAGGCACTGGTCCCGCGTGATTCAGAAGTTTAGGGCTTCAACAGTTGGGTCTAGGGCTGGGTATAAGCAGTCTTCGGCATATATAGCTGCAATTCCTACCAGTGCAGTCTCTGGTAAGGAACATTTTGCGACTCAGTTTGACTAGGCAGGGACCTCCCGGCGCCTGTGGCCACTCGAAAGCCTGGTCTGCGTCCATCCTGCTCCTTTAGAGCAGCACAGACTTTTCTCAACTGCAATTTAGACGCACTAAAATGCAGGGCATCAGCCAGGCTGCCAAGCTTGGTAATCACCTCTTCGGCATACCTGCTGGCCAGGTTTAAAGAGCAAACCTGCGTGACACCGAAGGAGGTTCACGATGGCGGCGACGCTATCCATGGAACACTCCTGGGATCGCAGGGCTGCTCCAGATTTTCTGCCTTGCAAATGTGCCTGAAGTTGTTGCGTGTCTGTTTTGCCAGACGCGGCAATTTCACTGGAGATTTTTGCAAACTGCAGCTTCTCTGCAACAACAAAAATCACATGCGGCTCGCAAAGCAGAAGGGCGGATCCAACAGCAAGTACGATTCAAAAAACCATGTCTCAGCCCTGGAAGGTACGGTCAGGAACGACAACTGAAATGTTGATGTGATATTGCCGCCCCCTTGTAAAGACATAAGAAGAGACTTAACATGCCAAATCGTCCTCAACAACATCGTCCGAAAAGGAGGTCCCGGTCCATGAAACTCGGCCGTGAAGCCTCTTCCAGTGGATCGAAGTCAGCCCATCGGCTCTCTCCCGGATCGACGAGACAATGGAGAGCTTAAGCAACTTCTTGTTGGCCTTTTTCTCCTTTCGGAGCCCATGTACTCTGTCCAAACCCCCGTGTGGTCACAGCATTCCATGCTTCAATTTCATAGCCCTTCTCCTCAAAGCCTAAATCCAAACTTAAACTCAAACCGTAAACCCCAAAATTCTAGACCTTACAAAGAGGACCCCGTAGTTGCAAGCTGTAAGTCGAGTTCTAACGGGGATAGACATGGCTCTGAGCCTTGTGAATAGGTGTTATGGGACCTATATGTGGTAGTTTCCCAAGATAAGGGGACCCCAACATAGACCCCAAAATACTATAGTCCTTATTATGGGGACCCCCAAAAGGGTACTCCTAATTTTGGGAAACCTCCATGTATACTTATGAAATTAAGGGTGTTGCTGCGCGGAGTACATCAAGGACTCTCGCAGGTGTTTGCTTTTCAAATGTTTCTTCTCGAGAAAAAGAGGTCCCTTGCATGGGCCCTATGTGAAGATTTTTCCGAGAAGATAACGTCCAGGGATTGCGCCCCCAATCTCGGGCATTGTGTAAGAATTGTTCGAAGAGTTCTCGACTCATTTGCACAGCAGAAACCAGGACGCCAAAAGAGGTAACCCTAAACCTTAAACCTTAAACCCCTAAACCCTATGCCCTAAAACCCGAAACTCTAAACCCTAAAACCCTAGGGAGGTAAGCTTCCAAACACTAACCTCAGATTTCGTCGACCAGCCTGGCAAGAGCAGTACGTACAAGCATTGGTTTAGTGTCTGGGGTTTCAGGGAAAAGCCTGCGTGACCTTGTGCAGCATAATCCCTAAACCCTGTACCCATCATGCCCAGGGTATAAGGTAGCTAGGATCATGCATCATTTTTGGTATCCACACTAGTGTTTCTCAACATACGGGCGGGGAGGGGGGGGGTAACTCCTAGTATACCCCTGTATTAGCCCCCAAACAAACCCCTTTAAGAAGTTTTGACCCTAAACCCGGAACCGTAAACCCTATGTAACCCCCTTTGAGGACTTTAGCCCTGAGGGTCCAAGGACCCAAATAATAGGGCTTTAGGCCCCAAATACTATAATATTAATGGTATTTGGGCCCTAAAACCCTATTATTTGGGTCCTTGGACCCTCAGGGTAGGCTCGGGCTCATTTAGGCTTATCAACGGTTCTTCAACTTGGAGTCGTCCCTCGACAGAATTGTAAACGACGGTTATTAAAAATTCCCAAATCGTGGTACAACGCGATTCAGAGTTTAGGGATTGGGGTTTAGGGTTTAGGGCTTAGTGTTCAGGGCTTTTGATAACAATCACCCAGAAACAAAAGCTCAAGTGTATTGCCAAGAGAAGACTCGAAGACGGGATCGAAAGCAAGATTTCCAACATGGGAGACATTCGCGGGAATCTTGACATGGAACGCCTTTAGCGCTGTTGATCCTTAAGTTGGGTTCCTGCAAGGAGAGACCCTTAGTTCTCGGTTGTGTAATGTTTAGGGTTTAGGGTTCACAGGTTAGGGTGGAACAGGTAGCACAGATTTGTGGACACTTACACCGCATCATGCCTTGAGTACCTTCCACCTGGCAAAAAGGCTAAGGTACTTCAAACTGAGGTACGAAGAACCCCAACCCCTGCACCCTGAAACCCCTAAACCCGAAACTCCTAAATCCTAAGCCCTAAACCCCTAAAAACCCTAAATCCCTAAACCTTAAACCCCTAAACCCTAAACCTCAAAACCCTAAAACCCTTTTCAATGAGGTACATTGGTTCTAGGCAGCCCGAACCCTAAACGCGATTTGGAGATTAGGGTCTAACGTTTAGGGTTTGGGGTATCTGAACCCTAAGCCCTAAACAAGGCCTGCAGCCTACGTAGGCAACCGACATACCTAAGAAAAAGGGTGTTGTATCGACTCCTACGTTGTTTTACATTTTTTAAGACTCTAGATTAGCCCAGGTAAGCCCTGAGCCCTAAACCCTAGACCCCTGAACCCCTAAACCCCCGGACCCCTGAACCCTAACCAGCATCCCTCGGAAGGCGCAGGAACTTTAGCTGCAACTGGGCGACACCGTCCTCTGAAGGGGCCACCTGAAACATAGGCTTTAGGCTTTTAGCCCTTAACCCGACACCCTACCCTCCCTAAACCGGTTTAGGTAGGGCGTGGCGTTGGTATGCCATCTAGGAGTTTGAGGGGTTGTGGTCTACGGGTTTGAAGGGTTTAGGGCTTTTGGGTTCAGGCTTTTGCGGTTTAGGGTTTTAGGGTTCAAGGGTTGAGGCTTTTAAGGGTCAGGGTTCTTCAGGTTTCAAGGTTTTGAGGTCCAGACGTTACGGGTCTAGGGTTTCGCAATTTCGGGATGTTACTTGGAGGTCTAGGGTAATCATAACTTGCTTAGACTCCTACTTATGACATGCAACGCAAGTCTTTGAGCCATCGTCTAAACTCCTAGCATCTCCTCAATGACACCTAAAATGCTCCCCTATAGAGTCCCCCATATAATCCCTCTTTAAGAAGTTTAGACTATAGCATATATGACCCTCAAGTCACCCAATATGGGTTAAACTGGGCCAGGCATTTGTCATTGCCAGACCTTTGCCCTGGACCTCCAAGTAGGCGTACTGGCAATCCAGGCCCAAAAAGCTAAACCCCCAACCATTTAATTGAAGCCAACCGATCGATACCGATCGACGGATTTATTAAGAAGTCAGAGAGGCACATGGACTACGGTTGGTACCAATCCTGCCTGACCCTGAACACCTTGTGCCCGAAAAAGCCTGGGACTCTAGTACAGTAAGGTCAGGCAGGGATTTGTGGTATCCACTCTGTGGAGTCATTCAGGCCTTTATTGCCAGCATACAACTGCGACTCTACAATGGAGCTTGCCATGTTTCTACGGGAGCCACCTAGGGCCATTGTCCCATGTGAAGAGCCCGATCATACTTACCATGTTTGTGGTCTATACTGGGGCCCCCTATTTATCGAAACTCCATATCCCTATAGACTGCATTCCCTTGAGCCACCCCCCGAACAATGAATCATAAACCCACAACCCAGAAACCCTAGACCCTAAACTCGCAACCCAAAAGCCTTAAACCTTCTGTATGAACCTATAGAACGCATATGCCCAATGGAGAAATCTTAAAACCCAAGCCCTTGGCTCATTCCCTCCTACAGTAACTGTCCCTAAAGGGGCCTTGCTAAGGGGATACCATAATAACTTCTATTACCCATTGTGGTAACAGTTTCAGTAAGGGGAATTACCTCAACCTGAGTCGTACTTAAGGACCTTTCCCAAAAAGGTACTATTGGAGGAGAAACTTTGCGTAAGGACCTTTCTCAGCAAAACCCCTCTCTTCTTCGGGTGAGACGATCCTGGCCCCCATACCTCGCAATCCCAGAAGTTATAGGGTTTAGGGTTTATCCCCAAATAAGAGTGCTGTTAAGGGATTTTAAGGTGTAGGCATGCAGGGATTTAGGGTTCAGGTGTTTAGGATTTATGGTTCAGGGATTCAGAGTGATTATGTAGTAACATTTCGGGATATGTTGGGTATATGTCGGGGTATGTAGGTCTAGAAAAAAGAATAGCGCATGCATGGGGATGTACTAAGGTTCTCAGGTCCGACTACCCAAAACAGTACGGGTTTAGGGAACAGAAGCCAATCAGATGAATGGGTTTTGGGCGCAAGCCCAAAAATGAGCTCTTGGAGTCTTAGACAGGAGCTCCAGAAAGGCAAATGCAGGTACGATTTGCAGGTAGCATTTGTAGATGCGTAGCCCCAGGGATAGGACTTGCAAAGCTTCTTCCTTCTGGGTCCTGTGCTTCTGTGCAACTGGGCTATGGGTTCAGGCTTTTTAGCGTTTAGGATTAAGGTTCTAAGACGTAGTATATAGGTTTGCGGTGTTTCCGTGAGTCAGCCTACCAAATAACAATCATCTACTAATCTAGAGGCACGTTCCAGTCTCGAGAAATTGTGGTTATTCGTTTGCGTACTTGCTGCGAACCATCTGTGTCCAGCGCAACTGCTTTGGTAAGTTCTATTCTTCACATGAGCCATTGTCTAAACTCCTCGTATACCCCTTAATATCCCCTATAGTAGTCCCCTATGTAATCCCCTATATAACCCCCTGTACGGACTTTAGATTATGGCTCACATGCAGTGTCTCAGGCAGCAATGGCTACACCAGCTTGAGGATGGAACCTTGTAGCTCAGTTGAGTCGTGTTTTTTTGGTGGCTGAACCTAGTAAGATTATATTCCTTATATAAAATACTATACCCCAAAAAGAGGATAGAATCTTACTCTATGCTGGGTACCATAGTATCCCCAAATAAAATACTACTCAGTTTGGGGTGGGTGGGTGGGGGGGGTTACAAGGATAGGTTTGGTTGTATAAGTGCAGTGTAATGGGGATATTCATAAGTAAGCTTAGGGCTCCCAGCTACACTCTGAACCAAAGACCCTGAACCCTCAACACTAGAGCTGAAAGCTTCCCAGCCCCAACCCCTAAAACCCAAAACCCTAACTGAACATTCGGGGCAACTCCTGACCTCTTCTGGTAGTGGCAGGCTGCGTGTAATCTAATTCATGACTGCAAGTATGACCCAGGAGCACTCATAGGTTCCCCAAGTATTGTAACCACCTAAACCCCAAACCTTCAACCCTAAAGTCTTAACCCCTAACCCTCAACCCTGTTGTTGATACGTGTGTTATAGTCACATTGTACAAAGGAGCTTGTATGTAAAAAGCACAGGGGCCCTCACACTACAGCCTAGACTCTACATACTGGAATGGGGTTAGTAGGAATATGGGAATATATCATGTAGGGATTCTATAAGGATTACCCTAAACCCTAAACCCTATTCCCTTATTCCTTACTAACCCCCAGTAAGACACACTCTCTACAGCAGGCCTCCGCGCGGAGGCCTGGTATCTTCCACTCCAAAACCTCCAAAGACCATCAGAAGTTGGGGAGTTTCTGGATTCAGGGTCAAAGGATTCGAGTCTGGGTGTAAGGCTTCGGATTCAGGGCTGAGATCGCAAGATTGAGGGCTTAGAGTGTAGTGCTCAGGGTGGGCTTTACATTGTACAGGGCACAAGGTGAAAGGCGTTTGGCAGTGCCTCAAGCGCATGCCGTCTGAGCAGAAGCTTGAAGGTGTAGACCTGAGCTAGGAGATCTGCAATTCAGGGTTTAGGGCTTAGGGTCTGTAACCCGGAGGGTCCAAGTATCCAATCATTAGGTGCTTGGGCTTGTGGTTATGGTTACTACAGGTTTTGTCTAAATATATGACTATTAGGTCCTTGGACCCTTCAGGTATGAGAATAAGTGAAGCATTCAGGGGCTTAGGGCTTGGGGTCTATGCCAAACCATACCATACACCATGCGAGCCATAGTCTAAACTCCTAGTATCTCCCTAATCTATCCCATACTAGTCCCCTATACCATCCGCTATATCGCCCCCTCTAAGGAATTTTCGCTGTAGTACATGTGAATAGTGTTTTTTGGTGGTTGAACCTAGTAAGATAATATTCCGCATATAAAATACTATACCCAAAAGGAGGATATAATCTTACTCTATATTGGGTACCATAATACCCCCATATAAAATGCTACTCATGTGGCTTTGGGTACAGGGTTCCAAAAAGAGTAACCCAGCCATTTTGCATCTTGTGATACTCCAGTACACCCCCTCAAGTGGTATAGGGTTTAGGGGTCCAGGGTTTGGGGGTTTAGGGTTTAGGGTTTAGGACGAGCCCCCCTTAACTTCATATAGGCTGATGATCTTGTAGGAACGGACTTACAAGAAACCTTACAAAGCGATAGACCAGGTGGAGCAGGTGATAAGAGGTTTATTCTGATTGTAGCCCTATACCCTAGACCCTAAACCTTACATAACCCTATATAGCAATTAATACCCCTCTATAACCTAAGAACCCTAGACTTTGCAAAGCTTGACGGTGCTGGTACAGTTTGCTTTGGCCTTCTTTGCCTGATAGAAAGAACGCTTGTCTAGAGGGTCCAAGTATATTGCTCAACCCTACCTAGAGTAACCTAGACTGGCGAAAAAGTTAAAGATACCACAAGATTCTATGCAACCCCTTTTTTATAGGAAGATCGGCTAATTACTCTAGGTATACCTGATCCTTGCACCAGTGAACCCAAAGCCTGCCGCACTGGTTCCTGCAGCCTCCTCTGACAAAAGCACATTCACTTAGAGGGTCTAAGTACCCGGCAATTGTGTACTTGGCGTTCTGAAGTCAGATTTTTTGGCATAGGTGTCTGCGAAATAGGTGGTTATCAAGTATACTTGGCCCCTTAGAGATTAATAAGCCCAAGAACTCGAAGTTCTTCCTCGAGCGAAGCGAGGAAAGGAGCATCAGAATACCAATCCCATACAAAATAGCGTTCTAGCATTTCGGTGAAGTTGTACAGGGCATGGATTAAGATTGTTGGGGGATACGGTGACAGCATGACTGGAGCATCCGTCTGGGAGAAACCAGAGACCCTACGGGTCCAAGTACCTAATAATCATATACTTACCCAAAACCTGTACTAGAATTACTATTACCCAAATCCCAAGTACCTAATTATTCGGTACATGGACCCTCTGGGAAATTAAAATACCAGCTGGCTTCATCACGCCAAGTCGCCGCTCGAAAGTCCTGTGCGATGCTTGCTGCGAGGGCGGTGTGACAAGCAAAGCAGTTGCCTAAGGGTCCAAGTACCTAATAATCATATACTTACACAAAAGCTGTACTATAATAACTGTTACCCATATCCCAAGTACCTAATTATTGGGTACATGGACCCTCTGGGGTTGCCCCTGAACCCTCAAACCCGAAACCCTATAGTCATTAGAGTAGTGTTTTTTTTGTGGTTGCACCTAGTAAGATTATAATCCCTATACAAAATACTATACCCCAAAAGGAGGATATAATCTTACTCTATATTGGCTACGGTAATACCCCTCATAACATACTACTCATTAGGGTTTGGGAGGTCGAGGACACCAGACTTACACAACACACTGCGTCCTATAGCACGCCCCTACCTAGAGTGAAGTAAGCCCTGTAAAGAAGGGCACGGATACCAAAAGGCTGAACCTTAAATCCAAGGGTTTAGGGTTTAGGGTTTAGGCTTTAGGGTTAAATCCAACAAAGGGGTACGGAGCCAGGGGTTACCAATGGGATTGTAATTCGTAAACCTGTCTATAAACACTAGAAGTTGTGTACTACACTTATGGTTTGAGGAAATAGGGTGTGCGTGTAGGCCTTGGGCTTCGGGGCTTATCGATCTACTAATGCAATTTGTTGGTCCTACTTGTAGCTAAGCATCCTTCGTACGAAAAAAAACCCTAAGCCCTAAGCCCAATCACTTTATCAAGGGCTCATAGGCAGGACTCTTACAAGGGACGGCTAATCCCATCACCTTCTACATATATAGTCCCCCTTTAAGTAGAGAGAATATGGTTTTGGGGTATATTACAATGAGATCTCCACATACACCCTATTCTAGATCTACTTAAGGGGGACTGTAACGCTTATATAGTGCTTCTAAACCCTTACTATAATCAGGTAGTCTCCATATTACCCATCACCTACAAGGGTCTCCACTCAGGGTCCTCCTCAATGACTTCAGGAATTTCACTGGCCCTCAAGGTTTAGCGGGCAAGTGGATTCCGATGAGAGTTCAGGGTTTGGGGCTTGGGGCTTGCAATCCGGTTAGTAAACATATTCATCCCGTTAAGCTAAGCTCTAGATCCACATAAAAGGAGCAAGTCATCTGTCCTCAAACAGCTCTCGCCGCTTCAGATTTTTCTCGGCATACCTTGCATGAGATATGAACATCATCTCTGGTGCATTTCGGGGTTTGAGGTTTCTTGGGGTTTAGGGAACAATCTCATAGGGATAGCATCAAAGACTTTACGCATTTACATAGTAAAGTTTCATCCAACTGTTGTTGAATGAGGGGGCAGTATCAAAGTCAACCCACAACCAACAGATAAGCAGTCTTCTTCTTTTCTGAACTTAGGTTCTGCACCCTGTTGAAAGCAGGAGTCCTGCAACATGTAGCGGGGCAGATAATGAAAAGCACACGCCCTCTTCTGCTCCCTCAGTTGCTATGATGGTGGGATTGGTGTAAACGGGGTGATCTAACTTCCGTAAGGCCCCAGCTGACAACAGATTGAAGGAGATCTTCGAACATTCGTCTGACACATTCCTTCGTCAGCAAAACACATCGGAAAGGGTCTCTTTGACCTTCTGAGAGCAACACTGTTTCATGCTGCTGTCTATCATCGTACCTCTTCAGGGAACAGTGCACGTCTTGCGTTTTGGCTCAAGCTGCTCTCGATACCCTGCACCTTAAGCACTAAGGCGTTCCTTGGCATCGTGCTGTACGTGCAAATATGTGATGCAAGCTATTCTACTACAGTGGACCTCCATGTAGCCCCTATGATGCCTAATGGGCCCACTGCGCATTGAAAGAAGAAGGCGCAGGCCGATAGATCTGTATGCAAGCACCCCACCAACTCCTGTAGTCCCCCTTAAGATGGAATATGGCGTATATGGGGATCTTATTAATCTACGCAAAGCCATAGTCTATCTACTTCAGGCGGACTATACATCTCCAGTCTCTTTCGAGCTCTCACTGAAAACTCCTTAATAAGCATTTAAGAACAAAGCCTTAAGCTAAGGTCAAAACAAGGAACACTTAACCCTGAAACGCAAATATGCCGACCTCCACTAAACCCAAACATTGAATACTGCCCCCACCCAGTAACAGCTGGGTAGCCAATGTGATATGGATATATATATATATATACATATTGACATATATATATATATGTAGAGCCCATTATGTGCCCTCAGTGGAAAGGTTTCTGAAGCCGAGAGACAATGTTCCCAGCAGACCAATGAACACGTTCAGCAGAATTAGCGTTATCCATATAAGCCTCAGCTTCAAATTGAGGCTGCTGCACATCAGCGTCTCCGGCTGAAAATGTTGGGCTTGGGGTTCAAGGCTTCAGCTGTACAGGGTTTGGGGTTAAGGTTTAGGGTTATGGAAGGTTATACTGTGGCCAACATTGTGGTTGCATTGATGTTGGGGGAGCTAACTTGAGAACAGCACGCTCAGGGAACACTCGGCGAGAAGTCGTGAAAAAGATCGAGAAGGGCTGAGGGTAACAAGAGGTTGAAGGAAGAGATGATACAAAATGCTCAGGAGTACTCAGTAAAGTTGTACGTCGGTACTTTGAAGCATTTCATCAGACAATTTCCTCAAACGCCCAGGCAAAACGCACCCACAAAGGAGAATGATGGTTTGATTGCTCCCAAAGGGTTCGCAAGTCTTAGTGTCTGTATATTGTTACCGCGCTCTCGCATCTCCTGCCACTAAACGCAAGACTTCAGCAGACTTCAATCCTAGCCTGAATTCCAAATCCTAAATTGCTAGGCAACATCTGCCTTCCCCAAGTTCATGCATGTGAGCAAGAGCGTGCAAAGGTAGTAGGCTTATCTCATGCCACTCCTCTACTCATGTGGGGACTCTTCCAAAAAATGGGCGTGGCTTTTGGGTGCCCTAGAAATGCATCGGGATTGCGTAAGGATTCTGGGGATCCAGGTAAGGGGTTTTTGTAGTGGTCCTGCGTTGATCATCTCTGTCAGCTGCACATCATTGAACTTGAGCACTGCATCACATGAGCCATGGTCTAAACTCCTTAAAGGGGGTTATATAAGGGATTATATGGGGGACTACTATAGGGGTTATTAAGGGGGATACTAGGAGTTTAGACTATAGCTCACATGTTTGTGTGTTATGACAGGGAATTCTTAGGGACGCTGCCTACAGATGGAGGTTGCTTGGGCGGTTTGTGGGTCGTTGTCTCACACTGCCCTGTTCCTTCTTTGGCGGGAGGTCTCCATGGGATTTCTGCTTCCTGGGCCACGCTGACGTATGAGAGGGGCTACAGAGCGACCGGAATATGATCTGTATCATGACGATTGGGGTCCATATCATCCATTCTCACAAAGATGGAGTACCACAGGGACCTACGGGATAAATGGCAATTATAAGGGGATTTGGGGGGTCCCAATTTGGTATTCGATGTGGAGAAAGTCCCAAAACCCTCAACCC
The DNA here is from genome assembly GCA_905231905.1 of Symbiodinium pilosum. Taxonomy (NCBI): domain Eukaryota; class Dinophyceae; order Suessiales; family Symbiodiniaceae; genus Symbiodinium; species Symbiodinium pilosum. Next base: position 33,987 of record CAJNIZ010001636.1, read on the forward strand.
TAAACCTCCCAAATAGCATCTCCTGCAGCTGCGTGGCCAAACGGCATAGAGCATGTAAACCTAAGGCGTTTAGAGGCCTGTTAGCCAAAATCTGGGGGTTTAGGGTTTAGGGCCGACGGGTCCAAAGTATGAAATTATCATATACCCATGAAGACTGAAGTTACTACAACAAGGGTCCCAACTGTTAGGTTTATTGCGTCTTGGACCCTTAGGTTAGGGTTTCAAGGTTTAGGGTTTAGGAGGTATTTAGCCCGCGAAACGATTTACAGTTCAGGGTTCCGGGTTGAATCAGCCACAACAACCCTTTCTATGGGCCATGGGTATTTTTGGGGTACTCTATGTAGACCTTGCGAGATCGCAACTTCAGGGAAACCCTGTGCCCTAGTCCCTAAACGCTAGCCCTTAAGAGTCCACATACCCAACAACCAGGTACTTGGGATTTTGGTGTTAGTACTTGTAGGACGGGCTCAGGAACAGTATGTTGACCTAGAGGGGCCAAATACCCCAACTAATTTAGGGTTTAGGCTCGGGTCCCCAGTACTATAGTTACAAAAAATCTGCATGGTTTTCCGTACCTCAAACCCTAGTAGTTGGGTACTTGGACCCCAAAAGAATGATAAATCTAGAGATGTCCATGCGCTGAAGCATGAAAACTGCTCGGCCCAAAGCTCACCCCAAGAAATGCAACACACCCTAACAGCCTCAACCCTAGGCCCTAAACGCTCAACCTTAAATCCTAAACCCGAAGCTTATAAGGACAACCTTTTAGAACCCACACCCAACCCTAGAGTGCTTTCCAATGGACCAGTAGAGGTTCGGAGGCTGAAGAACTGAGACCGGTAGGTACATGAGCCCGTTTACCTGAAGCGCACTGTGCAAATTTCAACAACCCCAAACCTTCAGCGCTAAACCCCAAACCATTCGCATGCACTGAGCCCCTTCAATTTCCTCTTTCTGAACACCGACTCAGTGGCCGACCTAAACCCCCAAGGGCCCCAGTACACAGCTCCAGGGCTTAGGGACAGAGACCGTTTTCTCATTGGTAGGTTGCTCACTCTACGAAACCCACCGATGTCGATCCAAAACCCACGAACCCCAAAAGACCTTCATCATTCGGCAAGGTGCGCCATAGTGCCAGGGAGGCTGCTCCTCCAGAGACACGGAGCCCATCACCGCATGTCCATGTCTTGCCGACGACATCTGGACAGGATTTGCCCACAGCTTTTGAGTTTGTCAACGCTGGTGGAGAGGGATTGCAACATATTCGATGAGAGAGTTGTCCTTTGTACCTTTTGGGCTTGTAGAACCTTGGGTTTGGGTCCATAAACCATGGAATATAGCCCTTAACAAGGGTATTTGGAACCCCCAACCTAAAGCTACAAACATTCAGGGTACAACCTTAAAGTCTTCGATTCAAGAAAGAAGCTACATCATAAACCTCAAGCCCTAAACCCAAAACCCATAAACCTCAAGCCCAAAACCCTGTGAGCGGGGAAGTGCCGCTTGAGAGTTGGCGTTCGTACAGGTCCTGCCTAAAAACAACATGGGTTAGGGTTTAGGGTTTTAGTTTAGGGTTTAGGGATGTACCTATACAAATGGGCTTTGTATCCAAAAAATGGCATGCTTGTTTACCTCTTCTCTAGGTATGAGGTTACTGTAGGTATGGTACAGTTCCTTGCCTAAGCAGGAGCACCATCAAAATGCTAAAACGTCTCCCGGCTTAAGAACCTTTACCTCCTGTTGGATGCTTTCGACTGCTATGAAGAATGGCTTAGGATTTATGGTTGGGGTTTAGGGTTTAGGATTTAGGGTTTGGGGTTACTGTTCGGAACTCTTTCTCCTCCCAACTCTGTACATTTCTCGGCACAAGGGCCCGAAGAAAAGCACGCACTAATTTTGAGGGATCCTCCCATAAACAGAACACAGCATCCCCAACGCTAAGCCCAATGCTGAAACCTTTTCAATATCTGCCTCGGTATCCAGCATCGAACTCCTGGGCTCTTCGCATACTTGAAATTAGAGGGTTTGCGTCTGCGGGGTGGGGCCGGTTTACAGACGTATGGTTTGGGAAGGGTTTCGGGGGCTGCCACTAATAAACACCAGACCACAATTGCCAAACCGTAAAGCCGCGGGGTGTGAAGCCCAAATTCGTACTTCTGAGGCTCTGCCTAGAGTAATCAATGTATCCAAGACAAAGGGGTTCCTACCTGATATTGTGATATCTCTACCCTTCTGTAAGGGTCTTTATTAGTTTAGGTGTTTAAACCCTATAGCCCTTCACCCAAAATCTACGCTCACAACCCATCAGCCCAAAACCCTGCACCCTCTAACCACAGAAATTTAAACCTGAGGTTCCAACCCCTCCAGCCCGCCCGCCTCCCCCCCTCCAAAAACAAAAAAAAACAAATACAATCTGAATGCTTTGAAGACCTTAACCCTATTCTTTTCGTACTTGGGCCCAAAAAACCTATCAATCCCAATAAATCTTCTAAATTTATCCCTAGAGCCAAGTCACATCCATGTTCTTTGGGTACTTGGACGCTTAGGAAACAAAGAACACAGCCCAGATTCTTGTGGTCGCCCTCGAGTTGGTTGAGGTCTGCTTCGCCGCCGAAGTCCTACTTCAAGAGAAGCATGGATTTAGGGTTTAGGGCTTCAGGCTTCAGGCAGAGTAACGGGTTTCAATGTACCTGTAGAAAAAAGGGGCGATGTTGTACCTAATATTTGGGTATCTTTACCTTTCCTTTAAAGGGTTGAGGCTGCTCTAAGTTGGTTACTGCCCCCACCCTGTAACAGTCTATGGTAGGGGTTATATCAAGGGCTATATATAACTATATTGTAAATGTTCTCCAACTGCTACAGAGTGGGGACAGTACCCAAGCTCTGGGTAGGGTTCTGGGTTCAAGGCATCGTGCTTACATAGGGCTCCAAAGCGCACTTGATAAACAAAGCATTGTACCTGCATCAATATGTTTTACCTTTCTTCTTGAGGTAGACGGTAAACCTAGGGTAGGGTTTAGGGTTGAGGGCTTGAGTTTGCCCCCTTTTGCAGGCTCCGCTATTTTTCCGGCCTGATCAAGGGTACAGGGCACTGAAAAGCTTGCGGGAAGAAACCTGTAAGCTGAAGAAGTTGAGTTCTGGACGGTCAAGGTTCGTGGTTTCCAGGGAGGCGCCCCTAGTTGTCAGCTAGGTAGTATAACAGGGATAAGTATGGTTGACCTCCTCGTACTGATAGTTATGAAGTTATGAGGCCTCCAATAGCCCAAAACCCAAAAAGCCTATAAGTATAGCTATGTAACCAAGGCCGGGGCCTTGAAGGTCTTAAACTTCCCGGAGAAAGAATCCCCTGCTCCTGAACATAAGGTCCCCGCCACAGGGTTTAGGGACTGGATTGGGGAGATTGATTATTAGGGTTCAGGGTGCAGGGTTCAGGGGTTGGAGGTTGAAAGAGGCGATTGCACGGACAATCTAGCTTCTGCATTTGAGCAACTATAGGGGCTTGGGGTACAGGGGGTAGCGTTGAGGGTTTGGGATGTACGGTTTATGGTTGGAGGGTTCGGGTTGGAAGCTAAGAGGCTTGGGCTTGGAGCCAAAAGGGTCCAAGTTCCCAGATAACAGGGTCATAGGAACCACCTTAGAAAACAATTCCGAATACAACATTTGGGGCCCAAAGCCCCCTGATTTGGGTACTTGGACCCCTTGGGGTAGGTTTGCATGGGGCGTAGAGTGTGAGCTTACAGTCGAGGGCCTTGGAGTATAGGGTTGGGTGGTTTGGGGTTTGAGGTGTCCGACTTAACGGTTTTGGACATAGGATTAGGGCTCGGGGGTTCAGGGATCAAAGTTGGAGATGTTGGGTTCAAGACTGCGGAGTGGGTTGCGGCGTAGGGTTTAGGATTTAGGGTTTAGGGCATAAAGGCCTTGGGATGTAGGAATTAGGGTTTGGGTTTAGGATTAAGGTTTATGGTTTCGGGATTGCTTCTCTTGTTTGGGCCTGGATCCTCAGCCCCAAATCCCCAAACTTGCGCCCCAAACCCCAAACTCGGAACCCTAAACTCTAGGCTAATGAACCATGAATCCTGAACCCTTGCGCTGAAATTTAGGGGCAAAACTCGCACACCTGAACCCCTGAACCCTAGACACCTATGACAGTGGGATGGGACTACTAACAAGTTCACAGAAAAGATCCGTCCAGCTGGAACATCCGCGCAAACGTCATGAACACGTTCCTTGCCATACGGCTTGCTGTTTACACCAGGGTTCAGGGCTCAGGAATTGAGATTGCGAGTTTGTACGCTTGCAGGACCGCAGGGGTATATAGCAAAAGGGATCGAAAAGGTCTCCCCTTGCAGAATGATGTAAGAAAATGGGCAAAGGTTTTGGGGACAATTATCATGGACATGTCCCTTTGGATTTTCCTTCTTGAATGTAAGTAGCGCTAATATAGAGGTGCTTCCAAAAATGACTGAAATAACAACCCTTGAAGCCCCAAAGATTAAATCCCTAAACCTTAAAACCCTAAAGTTAAACCCTGAACCCTAAACCCAAAACCGTGCAGAAAAGCTGAAGCTTTGAATCATCAACCCTAACTACACCCACAAAACCCGAAACTCTACGGCACAGCGACTCCCGCATCGGGGTTGAGGGTTTAAGGTTTTCCTAGACCCTCCTATGTAGCACCTTTTGGGTAGTCCTAATAAAGTCCTAACCAAAAAACCATACAAAACCCCAAAAAGGAACTAAATTGGAGGGTCCAGGCTAGGCCCGCTTTGCCGGTGAATAGCGCGAACAGCGAGGCTTCGGGATTCATGGCTTAGGAGTACCCAGAGGGTCCAAGTACCCAATAATTAGGTACTTGGGCTTTGGGTAATAGGAATTATAATACAGGGTTTGGATAAGTATATGATTATTACGTACTTGGACCCTTAGGGGTAGTGTTGAGGATTTAGGCAAAAGTGGGGGCTTGGGCATTGGGGTCTGAGGCATTGGGGGGTTAGGTGATTGGGGCCCATGAAATTGAGGGGCTTGGGTGTTTGGGAGCTCAGATTTAGGATTTTTGGGGGTTGAATAAATACCCTAAACCCTACTAAACATACTTGTTTGGGGTTAGGTATTCGGAGGCTTGGGTGCTTGAGATTGAGGCGTTTGGGGGTATAGGTATTTGGGCTTTAAAGGCTTTACGGTTTAGGGGCATGTGGGGTTTAAGTTATAGGCGTTCGTTCAAAAAGAAATGGACTCAGTAGCTGGCTTTGGATCCTGTATTCTACCAGGAACCATACATAAGCACCCAAAGTATACTCATAATCTTCCAGGCTGTTTTACAGGGGGTCCCTCAAGTGTTAAATATATCAAGTTACACACCTACTGTTTCTTCCAGGACTTGTAACTGTGAACCTTATAACCCTGCGTATGCCGGTTGCAAGCAAACTTAGAACTAAGGGGCTACTCCTGGTAAGCTTCAAACCTGGGAGCCAGCACCAAACCGCGGTGTAGGGTCTAGGGTACAGAGTTTGGGGTTCAGGGCTTAGGGTTTGGAGCTTGGGGTTTAGGGCTCAGGGTTTAGGGTTAAGAGTTTGGCGTCTGGGGTTTTAGAGTTTGTCGGGCCTGAACCCCAAACCCTACATCCGGAACCCCGAACCCTAACCCCTAGACCCTTCCAGGTATATCGGAAATAACGCCATCCAGTCACTCGACATAGAGTCGGTTTCTGTCCTGGGGCTTGAGAGCGCAGAGTGCAAGCTGAGGGCTTCAGGGCTTAGGGTTTGGGGGTTTAGGGTTTGCAGGGTTCAGGGCTTGGGGTTTGGGATGTTGGGTTTACAAGAATTGAACGTTGGGAGTCTAAAGAATCTTTCACTCGCAGTCCAAGTGCCCCCTTAGTTTCTGAAAAACTTACGCCACCTCCCCTCAAAGCATGAATTTGTCCAACCACGAGGCCTTTAATTCCAAGAAACGTCATGTGGGTTCATGGTTTAAGGTTACCTAGCTCCTATACCCCGTCGTCTTGGGGGGGCATCCCAGTTGGTATGACGAATTTACGAACCAAAAAAGAAGTCGACCCGCCCAAATAGCTTAACAGCAAAAAAATAGGCACCCTTGTAGTACACCCTAATCCGTAAACCCTAATTCCTAAACCCTAAACCCTGAGCCCTAACCCCTAAACCCTAAACCCACCCTAATCCCTAAACCCTGAACCCTACTTCCTAAACCCTAAACCTTGAACCCCCATCCCTAAGCCATAAACCATATCGCCAGGCTTCTGCATCGTGACCATAGATCTGACGAACAGGTATCGCATAATAGGCCAGCACCGAGGAGATATAGTTCAGGGCGACCTGGGTGTGGGGTTTCAGGTTTAGGGTCTCAGGGTTGTAGGGATTAGGGTTTTAGGGTTTAGGGTTTTGGGATGTCAGGGTTTTGGGGTTCAGGGTTTTAGGGTTTTGGGTTTGAGGGTTTAGGGTTGTACCGAGAGACAGGGTTGTACACAGGTATCATATCGAGGATTCTGGGGAACCTTTCTAAGGGCTGGAACAAGACCTACAGCGGCAGATAAGGGTATTGCATATATGTCTGTGTACATATATATATATGTATATATATATATATATCCACAGGTATATAAGCATACAGAGCGCCCATCGGGGGTCCCTCTGTCGTGGCTATAGATGAAAACTGGCACACAAGGTCATAAAGGTGTGTGTGTGTGTGTGTGGAAAATTCAGGGGATGTAGGATGTGTACTACTATGTACAGGACCTCAAAATGTCCCAAATGTCCCAGAGTGTCCCAAGTCTTATGTCGCCAGCTGGTGCCCCCACACGGGCCGCAGACATGCAACAAGAGGACATACGCACCCCTCTAACAGTAGGTACGATGTACTGCTTATGTATAATAGACCTGATGGAATTTGTTCTGAAACCCTCAGGCTCTATAGGGACTCAGAATAAGGATTTTGGGCCCAAAGACCATAATATACAAGGCTTTTGGGCTATTTTGAGCCTTACCTAAACCCCAAGAGTAGGTAAAATAATGGCCCTAAACCCCTAATAGCCATAAAGGCCATTATTTTACATACTTTTGGGGTCCATGTAGGAAAAGCTTCCACAGAAACTCCGCCGAGATGCAAAGGCCATGAACATCAGGGATGACCGATCGAAGATGGATCGGTACGCAGGCACTACATACTGACCTTGAAAGTGCTGGGTTGTTTAGGGTTTAGGGTACTGACCTTCAAAGTGCTGGGTTGCTGGTAAGGAACTCAAAGTAAGTTACTCTGATAGGGAACCCCTGCTAGCTACTAAACTTATTCTAAGTTCCTTACTAACAATCCAGATTAGGAATTGGAGGGTCCATCATGGCCCTGGACTGCCCTCTCTGGGCTCCCCATTCATTAGCCTTAATGGGCCCTGCTTCTCCATAAACTACACAAATTGAGGGGAAACTTTGGCGGTAGTAGTAATACAGAGTGGGGGAGCGGATAGGTGAGACCATTAGTTCAGGGATTAAGGCTTAGAGAGGAAGATGCTGTGCTAGGGAGTATGGGGTTTAGGGTTCAATTCCTAAGCCGTGATACTTAGGAAAACAGCTTCGACTGTTCGTGCTTCCCTCAGCCAACCCCTTATTCTGTCTGGACTTTGCGCGCTCAATTCTTATCGGGCTTAGGAGCTGCGAGGTGTATTGTAGCGGCTTAAATAAGTGACATGTAACAGTGTGTAGGGCGATTTCCTCGAAACTATGGACAGCCAAACTCGATAGAACATGGAAATCGCGCGGAAATTGCATGTAGGGGTTTGTGGTAGTCACTTAGGCTTCTACAGCACAGGGTTTATAGGGTCTGGGTGCTATCTAGTCTATCCAGACTTGACAAGCAAAATTTTGCAGTTGCACCTACCACTCTTTGTGCTCCCAGTTCAGGGCAAAAGCAAAACAGCGCCTTGTACGGCAATTCAAAAAATCTTGCACCCGTGTCCCCCATGAATTTCAATACATGGGGGAGCTGTCTAAACCCTAGACCCTAAACCCTTAAGGGCTAAACTCTTAACCCTTGATGCCGGCCTCCAAAACAACTCTAACTCCCCCTGTTCTTTTTCCTGTAAAGGTCGGGCACTCAAGGGTTTAGGGTTTGGGATCAAGGGTCCAGGTACCCAAGGGTTAAGGGTTCAGGGTTAAGTGTTAAGGGCCCGGGTACCCAACAGTCATATCCTTACCTAAACCTATACTGCAATTGCTAGTACCAAAACCTTCAGTGCATAATTATTGAGTACAGGGGCCCACAGGGTTTTCCTCTTTCCAAACCGCTACTTACCCATGGACCTTCAAGTGGCAGTGTATCATGTTAGCTGCTGATGTGAAGGCTTGGGATTCAGGAAGGGTCCGCTTGCCGTTTAATGAAGTACTTCAAACCGTATAGCAGTTCTAGCAGGTAAGGTCTCTTCGGGACATGTTTAAACTTTCCGGCAGTTCACCCTAAACGCTCCTAAGCCCTGACTTAGGCCCCTGCTGGTACACTCTAGAACACTACAATCACTCTAGACATCGGTGTGGATTCCACTTCTTGGATCCCAGCTACCTGCACCTTGTCCAGAAGACGAGCTACCGTTTTCGCGGATTCCAGAGCTTTGGTCACTTTTTCTGGTTTGCGGTGGCCAATGGCGTAGGCAGCCGGGCTTCAAGCAGTAACTTCTGGTTGACATAAACATATAGATAAGGAAGCCTGACAAAACTTACAAAGAAACCCCAATCCTGCCTAGAGCAGCCTCATACCCTAGAAATAAAATCAAATCATGCGAAACATACTTGCATGGCGGTGCAGAGCCCTTTCATATTTACATGGTCTTCCTCTGAAGTGAAACAAACGAAGGATCAACCCTAAACCTCATAAGCCCTGAACCCTTAGAGCGCAGAAATGTCAACCTTAGTAGTTGTATTTTGATGGTTGGGCCACATAAGATTTGGATATGTCTCAAATTAAGTTCCCTCTAAGATAATTTACGGGATCCCCAACAGCCCTAAACCCAAAACCCTTAAACATTACATCCCCTGAGGTCCCGAAGGTACCCCTATTTTGAGGCACAACCATTTCTCTCCTCATGGAGTGATGCCCAAAAAGGCGGGTAAGTCTCAGTTTCGATTTTGGGACTAGAGTATGCCCATCCAAAAGACTCCATCACCCCACCTTGACCGTTGGCCCCACATTATTCAAGCTTGTAACCCTGAGTCAGTCGAGAGGCCGAAGGCACGAATGCCAAGGAGTTGTATAACTAGCTGGTTGGCCTGCCATGAACTGAAATGTGTTCCACCCGGGTTCAGGGTTGAAAGGTTTGGCAGATTTTATCCCTGGAGTTCAGGCAGGGCTTAAGGCCGCAAATTTTGGGAGAGAAGAAAGAAGTAGGTCAACATAACAGCCCTAGCATAAGATAAGAAGGTCCAAGTAAGGCATATAGGGTTTTCCATAAATAGCGGGACCGTAATATAGACCCCGAAATACTATAGTCCTTCTAATGGGGACCCCCAAAAGTACCCCTTTTTCTGGGAAATCATTGTATAGTGGGTCTCTACCTTCGCGCTACCCATAAAAGTCCACGCAGGCCTGCGAGTTATGTCTTTTTAGGATGTCGAGGGTTGAAAGTTTACGGTGTACTTGCCCAATACGTGATTAACCCCAAAATGCAGCTTACTGATTTCTTGCCTGTGGACTGACCTGCTGTTTTTGAACTCCGATAAGGTTTGACACCGGAACGCGCACCACCTTGTAGCAAAATGTTGGAAATATCACAAAATGCTGTCCGTCAATGATGACAATCTTCGTTCGCAAAGGATCCAATGCGGTAACAACCGCTATGCTTCAAAAGTTTGAGCATGTCTCTACTAAAAATGCTGTCATTAGGAGTATCTATTGAGAATCCCTAGAAAAAGGTTTCGGGTTTAGGACGTAAGGTTTAGGGTGGACTGAAGCTGCCGTGTTGTTTCGGACTAGCTTTGCATGAAGTGTTAGACACTTGTTACTTTGTTCTGTGCAATGGAAACTGCCTGGACCACCCAAGTACGAGTATGTAAACAAAAATGGATTTAAGATTTTTGGACTGCTGTTGTTTACATGTTTTTGGGGTCCTGGCATACGAAAACATGTGCGATATTAATTCCTGGTTATAACTGGGGCTTTACCCGGCCAGCTTGGAAAGCCCCCAAGTCCACCGCTGTCCCGAACCATTACGGCGTAAACACAAAAATAACGAGCCTTTTAGATTCCCCCAATCCAGAAACTCGATGACCCTAAACCCTACATCCTAAACCCGAAAGTCTAAATCCTAAACTCAACCTAGAGTAACCAATGTACCTTTACCTTTTTAAAAGGTCTAGGTCACTCTAGGTAAACCCTAGAGCCTCAGCCCTAAACAGGTCCGGGCGCGCCTTGAACCCTATTAGGATAGCTGTCCACATTGGATGGTAGTAGAGCCTCGACTTTCACAATCTGAGATTTGCGGGTTTCCCATAATTAGGGGTACGCTTTTGGGGGGTCCCCATAATAGGGAGGCTCATATTGTGGGCTCTAGATTGGGGTCCTCTTATTTACGGAACCTGGTCTTTGCCCTTCACGCACAGTAAATTTGAAGGTCGAATCTTCAACTTTGCGGTTAGCATTCCGGTTGAGGGGTTAGCATCGTGCGGATGTAAAGCTTAAGCCGCCGACCCATAGCCACAAGAGCGACTTAAACTAAGGTTTAGAGTTTAGGGCCTAGGGCTTAGAGGTTGTGTTTAGGGTCCCGCAAACTCAAGGTAGCGGCTTCCAAAAATCGAGGAGCCTTTATCGGAAGCCTCTATCATCAAGACTTTCTGAGGATGTTTTTTAGAAATGGTGGCCCTTGCCAACTACCCATATGTTCCCTGTCCAGCCAATCCTTTACCCAAAGCCCTAAACTCTACAGATCCCCCTAAGCCCTAAACCCTACATGCTGTCATACCCACCTCACCTCCCCCATCGTGCGGCTCACTTTTGCGCTCGCCGGTTCCGGCGGTCTCAAGAGGTGACCATGAGGTGGGATCAACAAAAGAATCGTGCCTGATCCACCCCGCAGCGCCTTCGTGGTTCGTTGTGCTTGTCGCGGAAAATATGGAGTTGGCCATAACCCCCACATCACCAACCCCTGCACTGTACAAGCATCAGCCCGAGGGATGCGATTGCGTACGTAACCCCTGAATACTGAAGGCCCCCAAAGCCCCTTGAGTCTAATTCGGCTTTGACACCCCTCGTGATCAGGGGGCCTTCATTGTGCCGGGAAGGAGCGAGCGGCGTTCGTCAACACACTTAAAGCAAACTACTAGCACTGCTGGTTAAAAGCTTACCAGATCGATGACATCACTCAATTCCAGGGTGGCTCGCAGTGGGTTTGTAGCCAAACGGCAATCCGGAATCTTCCGAGTTGCCTTTGGCCAAGCGCGATTGCAAACATACGGCATAAGGAGGAGACCAAACCTGTTCCATGAACGAGCTACACACGCATTATGAATCTAAGACGCTCGTTTGCAGTCACTGAGGCTGCGCCATAGCTTGGCCAAACATATGCTGAGACATCTTCAACATGTGTAATTTCTGTACTGGTAGTCTGGCTCAAGCCTGCGATGCATTGACACGATCATTGATTGCAACGACTTGCTGGTATGAAGAACGACGGCCAATTTGGAATGTCAGATGGCTGCCTGGCTAACCCATGTCTGTCTCTTAGCGAAATGACATCTGCAAAAGAAAGCCAAGATGCCCGAGCGCCACTTGAAGCATGTACAGCGAAAAGCCTGGGTCGTTCCATCTAGCTCCATCCGACGGCGCAGTACAAGGACATGAAGCACAGCACACCGAGATGTTGAACATCAAGGTTGCAATGATGCCGGGACCCCGGAAGCCATCAAACTATACAAACCAGGAAAACGAGAAGTCACTTCAGCAAGTTAGAGGTGCCGACGGTTACTTCATAGCATTGCAGGAGCAACAACACCTGTTTCAAGATTACCTTCCTGCATCCTTCAAGCCTTCCCAGTGTTCACTCTTCTGGTGCTTCGGAGTAGCGCATGGTCGCAAGATCCTCAAGGCATGTGATTCGGGGGATCACGGTGCTGGCGGCGAAATACATCAGGAAACCTTGTGTTTCACAAGGCGCTTGTGACGACAGCCCGCCTCCCAAAAAAAAACAATGCCAAGATCTGTTAACAAGGTGCAGCTCGCGACCAAGCTGGCTTCGGCCAGCGAGAGGCATCGGCATGCCTCGCCATGTGCGCAGGCTACACGGCTCTTTCGTATGTGCGGCAGTGATAGCACTGATGAGCCTTGTCTGGAAAATGCACGTTCCAGAACGACCACACCTCGGCACACGTTATGCAGCAAGGCAAGATACAATAGTAATGATGATCATCATATATGAAAATAATCAGAACAATAATGGTAATAGTAAGGATAATTGGCCGTTCCCGCCAGGTGACAAAGAGGAGCGCAATCATCGTGATACGGTGGTCAGCAGCGAGGCCGAAGGCCAGGACTTCGCCCTGCCACAAGTCAAAGGCACATCTTGCACGATCACGCCATTCTTGACATATAATCAGAATAATACTAATAATATTGACTATTACTAGTGTTATGAGTACTGTAAATTAGTATTATCATTATGCAGCACAAGTCAGCCCTTGCAGTCGAGGCATCTGGCGAATTAAACTGTCTACCTGCACAAAACAAACCCGCAAAAAGCCTCTGTGCTGCGTTCAACACGCGCTGGCCCATTTGCGAGGTGCAGCATGGCAATGGCTGATGAAAGCTGCACCGATGTCGGCTGGAAACGCTGCATCACAGGTATGATTGGAAAAGCGTGGCGTGCGCCTTCTACTGAGCATGCTTCCAGAATAAGGCAGAAGGTAGCACTAAGAGCAGAACTGCTTGTCTGCTATGTGCAGCTTCAGACCAGGCAATCATCCTGGAATGATAAGGGGCTCAAGATCAACAACTCCCAGGAGACTCTGTAGGTAGCAGGCGCTTACTCACATCCTTCGAAAAACTCGGATTCGCTGCGATATCAAAACAAATCATTATACGCACGCACTAGTAATACTACTACAGTCACTGTCACTAAGTAATTGATGTTGCTGATGTTATTGCCACTGTGTAGGTTTAGTTCATATCGTTATTGCTATCATTATTGCCAGCCATTACTTCGATCATTGCTTGCAATAAACCATTACTGTGACTATTGTTGATGCCATAATTTACATTGGTAAACTCAGTAGTGCTGCCAGCGGATTGCTATAGTGCTTGTAGCGCTATCTTCATTTGTCTTTTTGAGCGCTCNNCCCCCCCCCCCCCCACACCCCTCCCGGCTGCCAACCCATGATTGCTGCCATTTCTGTTTAGGCTTGCCGACCCAAGCCCGCAGTTTGCTGAAAACTGGGAACACACACAAAGATTCCAAGGAGACATGCCTCGTTCTTTTGTTTTGACTTCCTTTTATAAATCCAGTTGCATACATTCCTGGCACACAGGCTTGGTGCACCTGGCTCCGCGTTCTCAATTGCGGAATCTTCTGAGGCCCCATGGCGCATGCTTCATGCCAGAGTTTTCTGCCCTCGAGGTCCCGAGAAATCGAATCACAACATCTTTCAAGTTTGGGAAATGTCCGTGACCTCTTACAACCTGGGTGCTCTCGTGGCTTTGGGTGCTAGTTTGTCTATGTAGCTCCTGGACGCGCTCGTCTCCAAAGTTCAGGTCTCTCACTGAAGCCAAAGGATGACCAAACTCGGAAAGATTTTCCGTCTGGAGACGGCCGTCACCTTGGATAATGCATGGAAAAAACGTACTAGGTGCAGGATCTCAAGGAAGGCTCATAAGTGCAGTTGCTCGTATTGCGGCAAGAATCGGTCAAAGAAAGTGAACTTCACGCTGCCGGTTCCGAAATCACCGATCACCTGTGCCATGCCTGAGCTTTGGGGCACTACGATGCCAGTGCTGCGGACAGGTTTGCATTCTGGGGAGGAGGGCGCCCAGTTCGGACCATGGCTTTCTGGCCATGAGCCGCATCTATCATCCGTGCTGCACTCCGCCCAACCAAAGCTCGTGACCGCTGCCTTCTGTCTGTGGCTGTTCTAAACGCACCTGCGTCTCAAGCAGCTAAGAATCTGGCCGACAGCGCAGTTCTGGGCGGTTTTGTGCTGGACGAAGGGAGCACAAGCGATGCTTGATCTTAGAAAAGCTGCAGTCCCCGTCCATGCCCTGTGTATGCGTGCGTGCGTGCGGTGCGCAGGGCGGGGTTTGACACAATATTATTGCCTTGTTGCGGGCGCTGAGAATGAACATGATGAAAACCCTTTGCTGGACCTGTCGCTGCAGTTTCCACGCGCGCCTTTCGAGAATACTATAGCTCAAGCATATACTTACTGCAAACTAGATCTTCCTACATATCCTGTGTGGACTGCGCAGGAAGAATCATCAGCTGAAACAAGAAGCAAGAGCCTTCAGATTTGTCCCCTGAGCTGGATGGAGGCAGGGGCCAAAATCGAGGGCCATGGAAGCCTTTTTGAACCTCCTCTCATACTACCCATTCTCCCACGGCTCGAGGTAAGCACAACCATTTTGGGGGAAAATCTTGGGGGTGGGGGTAGTCCGGGCCCTGAACCTAAAGCCTATGAGTTTGGGCTGTGGGGTCTTCGGGCTGGGTTGACATCATTTTCTTAAGTCCATAGGGACCCGTATTATACGCAACTTACGGAATCGCCATTTAATGGGATGGATCTGGGCTGCCAACCTTTGAAGCTCAGGCATAAGATTTAGAGTTTAGCCTTACCCTTCCCAGACTCCTATGTAGTTCCTTTTTGGGTAGTATATTATAATACCCTACCAAAAAACAGACCCAACAAAGAAACTACATAGGAGCCCTCTGGTAAACCCGAATCCCCCAAACCTAAAAGTCAAGCCCGGGAAGCATGATCATGGGCTAAGCTTGGACAGGGTTGCAGTCGTTTTTTTTCAAAAAAGGCCTTTGCCCTCCTCTTTCCGGCTGTGGGTTTGGGGTTTGAGGGTTTAGGGTTGCTGCTGGGAGGGTGGGGAGGGGGCGGGAGCCTGTAGTGTCGGGTTTTAGGCTTTAGGTTTAGGGTATAGGGTTTAGAGCAAGTTTAGGGTTTTGGGTTTTGGGTTTAGGGTATACTGGGTTCGCAATGCAATCTCAGAATAATACTCTGTCGTGGCTGGTGTTTCCTAAATCCACTCAACAAAAGAGGCATAATCAACGTCCTGCGTCCTAATGAGGTCACAAAATCAAGGCATTCTCCATTCCTAAAGGAGCTAGTAGAATCCAACCGGCATGGGAAAAGTGGTCTAGTGTTGAATTAGTTTGCAGGCTTGGGAAGCAGGTGGCATTCTGCCCTGTTGGAGCAAGGCTACTAGCAGACTACTCTTCGTTGAACCACGCCCTGACTCCCTTTGACCTCTTGAATAAAGCTCTACCTAGACCTCAACCTTAAGTCCGACACCTTAATCGAACCCCCCAACCTTCCGCTACATAGAGAGGGTTGAGGGTTGCGGGTCTAAAGTGGGAGAGGATTCACGACCTAAACCTCAGGGTCTAGGGTCCTAAGCGATTAAAAGAACCTCGCAGAAACGCTCCACAACAATCCCTGTGTAATGCTTCAGGGGCTTGATTCCCTACGAACAAACCACCAAAAAGAAAATGAAATGCCTCCGATTTGAACAACTTTCCCATCTACTCCAAGCCTCAAACCTTAAACAAACTCTCACCCCAATTCCAAGACCTTGAGCCACCAAGCCTAAACCAGAAACCCTAAACCCTAAACCGCCCACTACACAGGCAAGTCGCCATGTGTCTGGAGTGGGGGACCTCAGATGATTCCCAGGTTAAGGTTTAGGGTTTAGGGTTTAGGGTCTGCGGTTAGGGGCCAAGTGACCAAAAAAGAGGGTTCAAGTACCACAAACCACTCAGACTGTAGTAGCTGGGAACTGAAACACCATTATTATTTGAGCTATAGTCTAAACTCCTAGTATCCCCCTTAATAAGCCCTATAGCAGTCCCCTATATAATCCCCCATATAAATCCTTCTAAGGAGTTTAGACTATGGCTCATTTGAGCACCTGGACCTTTAGGGAGCAGGACATGATCAGCGCAAGGCTCGGTGCTATGAGCATATAAGGAATTCTGCGAGCTTGCACTTGCAATGAGAGCCCATGTCCATCCCATTTTAGCTTGATGGCCCGTTGAGGTCAAGACTGCAACAAGGCATTTGGCATCAATTTTTGGGTTTAGCATGTCGGCAGGAGTTCTTTGTACTGATAAGTGGACCCTGTGTATGCCCTAAGCCGTCCGACAATGACGCCTCTCTGTGAAGATCCCGTACTCACAAGATGCCCTGCTTCTGAATCTTGTTCATGATTCGTACGTGCGACAGAACATGTTGTAGTTGGCTTGCTGCAGTTCATTGGCAACACAAAAAACATCTCATGATGGTGGCGCCCTAAACCCTAAACCCTAAACCCCCTAAACCCTAAACCCCCTAAACCCTAAACCCCCTAAACCCCAGCACCTTGAGAATGACAAATGCCTTCCCCAGAGAAAGTGCTCCGAGGAAATCTGGGAATTGATGCAAACTCCCGTTGCTCCGAAAAGGTTTCGGGTTCAGGGTTTAGGGGGTTTGGGGTTTGGGGTTTAGGGTTTAGGGGTTTAGGGTTGAATGAAAAGCCATGTTCCCTATGTTCCTTTTAGAGCTGTTGGGATCGTAAGTAGACTTCCCCTCAGGACCTTTCAGATCGACCCACATCTACGTGCAAAAGCCGCATCCCTACGAGCCCCCATATGAGCTATAGTCTAAACTCCTTAAAGGGAAGATATATAGGGGATTATATAGGGGACTACTATAGGGCTTATTAAGGGGGATACTAGGAGTTTAGACTATGACTCATATAACTCCAGTTTCCATGTTGTTGTTTAGGGATTAGGGTTGTTGTTAGCTTGCTTTAACTTTGATGTTCCATGATTTGGGGTAATACCATAAACCATATATAGCCCAATATGGTCATGGAACCCGTAACTACACCCTATACCCTGAACCCTAAACAGTAGTTTCCATTTTCCTTTCTGTTCCCTCACCATATGAACTTTAGTCTACACTCCCAGTATCCCCCGCAATAAGCCCTAGAATAGGAACCCTATATAATCCCTTGTATGAGTCCCTTTAAGAGTTTAGAGCCTAAATCCTAAACCCTATATACTACCCTTTAAGGAGTTTAGACTATAGCTCACATGGCAGCGATGCCTCCGAATGCCTCCAAGGATTAGAGTTTATCCCTATACACCTTGCAACTTCAAAGGACATTTAGATCAACCCTCAGACAGATGCCAGGGTGAAGGGGTTGATTCATCCACTGTGGTACAGGGTTCAAGGTTTAGGGTTTTGTGTAGGGTTGGGGATTTAGTGTTCAGGGTTTGGGGTTTAGGTCCCCTAGGCCCTGCACACGAAACCTTGCATGCGACACAGCTTTTAAGGGTCTAGGGTTTGGGGGGCTCTGAACCAATACGATACTGTGGATAGAGGAACAAATCTTGCACAATCCTAGGTATAGCCCCCACTGGTTCGAACTACCGTAACTACCGTACTTCGGGGCTCCTAGCACAGCAGTATTTGATACATCTTTCCGCTATACCCTATAAACCCTAACCATTATGATTACTTTCTCTACTGTGACACAACTCAGAAGCGGGGGGCCGCTTTTTGTCAGGCAAGGGAACTTTCAATGACCAAGGAGCACCTTCAGGATTGAATTCCAATGGTTTACGCAGAGGCCCCTACGTAATTTTTGGGTTCGATACAGTGTTGCGGCACGCGATTTTACGACACCACTCCACCAGCAATTGCATGTGCTTTCAGCTCACCCTCTCCGATTTCTGTGAGTGTGGGTCTGTAGAGGCCCGTTTTTCTGAAATACAGTCGTGTGCCTCGCTTGGCACGGACTAGGCCCCCATCATAGGGTTTAGAATCCTTAAAGAAGGTTATACTGTTGATGGATGAAATCCTACACCACCTTAAGCCCCTAAAGTCCTAGGAATCACAGTAGTTTAGGGACTCTAAGCGGTGCAAGATTTCTTCCATCAACAGTATGGGGAATTATATAGTAGTTTCCCAAAATAAGGGGACCCCAATATAGACCCCAAAATACTATAGTCCTTATTATGGGGACCCTCAATAAGGTAGCCCTAATTTTGGGAAACCTCCACCCTAAACCCGAAACCCTAAACCCTAAACCCTAAACCCATATCAGGGGCCCATAGGTGTCTATTATAGGGGTTAGACTTCAATTGGGGTTTATTTTCAGAAGCATCAGCTAATGCTTTGATCTCAGCACACTGCTCGCGAAAAAAAAATCTCCAAAACTGAAGCCTGATACACAGAGGGTTTAGGGCTTAGGGTTTAGGGTTTAGGGTTTGGGGTTTAGGGTTTAGGGTTTGGGGTTTAGGGTTTAGGGTTTAGGGAGGAACAGAACTTGTCTTTGCTTGAAGACATCATTGTTAGCAACAGGGCTAATCATGTAGCTGCTGTGGCATCCATGCTCTTCTGGGTTTAGGGTTTAGGATTTAGGGTTTAGGGTTTCGGGTTTAGGGTTTGGGGGTTTTAGGGTTTAGGGTATTTATATCCCAGTCCTAACAGCCCAGAATAAGGTTTAGGAATTATGATGCAGGCTTTACAATTGGCGGGCGTCAAAGGCTGATATTTGGGTTCAAGTACGGTTAAGGGTTATGACTTCTGATTATGGCATACGAGCTGACCATAGCCCCAGAATCATCACCAGCTACCCCAAAACTAGGCCGCTTAGAGCTTGTGTGCGTGTATGTCTCCGAATCCTAACAAACTCTAAACCCTATACCCTAAACCCATAACTCTAAATCCTAAAGCCTAAACCCAAACCTTGCAGCTGAACCCAGCTTACTGACACCCAACTCTGATCCTGAACCTCGTGGGCACCTCAAATACTTCCGGCCGCACTGTTCCTGGTATTGCTTAGGGTTTCTGAGCTCCATAGATGCTCACAATAGATGCTACATACCTCCTAATTCTAAAGCCCGTTTTAAATCTTCCGTGTTAGGTTAGGGGAATGCAATGTGGTGTACCTTTCTCGTTTCGCGGCTAGGCGCAGGAGCTCACCGTCCATCAGCCGCCGAAAGTGGTATAGCAGGCCCACGATGATGAGCAGCAGCGTATACAGAGACATGGCAAACTCCTGAGGATGTCTCCCTACCGTAGGGATCCAAACAGGCAGTACTACGGTGGATACTAAAAATCCTGCATGACCCCTGAGTACCTTATACCTTGAGAATTATGGTATTATAGTATATTAAGGTCATGCAGGATTTTTAGTATCAGCCGTATTTCTAGAGTTCTAAAAAAAAACGTACTGTTTACAGAGTTTAGGTGCCTAAGCGGTTTTCCCACGAGTTTTGGACCAGGAAGGCATATTACAAAGCAGCGGCCTTACCTATAGCAGATGACAGGAAACCTGCCCTACGCAGGTTTGGGCACGGAGAAATACAGGAGAGGTTGGAGATCTCAAAAGTAGCAACACAGAAATGGATAATTTTCCCTGCGCCCAAACACTTAACACTAAACGAAATGGATTATGATAATGTCGCTGGGATTTCTCAAATCGGGCTGACTTGTAAGAGTCTTTGCTGCTCCTGTCTGACGCTGAGAGAGGGGGGGGGGGGGGTAAATTTCTGGGGAAGGGGGGGAATTCCTACATGTCCCTCATTCGCATGCGAGTCCCCTCCTTGAAGTCTTACCTGGACCCCAAAAGTATGTAAAATAATGGCCTATATGGCTGTTATTAGGGGTTTAGGGCTATCATTTTACCTACTTTTGGGGTTTAGGTAAGGTCAACAAACCCTCTGAGGGCACTACACGCGCCACTGCCGAGCTTGTACCAGGTGGAGGTGCATGCCCCAGAGGGTCCAAGTACCCACAAAATTAGGTCCCTTTAAGGGGGATCTATAGGATTATCATATGGTTTTATAGGGATATATAGGGATATATGCAGTTTACCCAATAATTAGGTACTTGGGTTTTGGGTAATACGAATTATAGTACAGGTTTCGGGAGTTTCGGGTAAGTATATGATGATTGGGTACTTGGACCCTTAGTGTGCTTGACTGCGAGAATGCAATTCTTCTGAGAAAGTTCTTGTAATGCTGCGTGTGTGCGTCGTGCCGCTACACTGGTTCTCATTCTCATTGCTCGTGTATTAATTGCATGTTGCTTCTTACTGTTCTCGTGGATGTGCTTGTTGAACTAGCGCTGGTACTACAAACGACAGCACAAGTCGTAATGTCAATCCTAAACAATAAACCCTAAACTAGGCCACCCATAGTTTAGACAGCTAGTTGGTTCCTTTACGTCGAGCTTCCATTTTTCAGGGCCGTGGATAGGGATCGGTATACCCCTTTCGGAGAAACACCCCATATGAACAACGGTCAGCATGTCTCATGTAACTAATGGACATGGATTCCTGTTGCGGAACATCTTCGGGACTATACTAGAGTACCAAACGAAGGGACTGCAATGTCCACCCGTAATGGCCCCCTGGTAACCCTAATATGGATAGATCGAGGGATTTGGATCCTTCTACCCCTGAACCAGGGTGATTTAGAATAATTTCAACTACCAAATTAAGGCCATATTGGTACTGTCCCCTGTATGAGCCACCATTTAGGGTGAGGTCGGGTGAGGTGGCTTTAAATTGCCCAGCTAAGCCCTAGACCCAAACCCTATTCACCTAAACCCCAAACTCTACACACCCCAAAAATGAGACGTAATGTCAACCTGCTGAGGCAGGCCACATGGAAGGTCCAGAAAGACCTGAGCTCTTCTTGAACATGGTGCTAAGTTCCAAGGTTTAGGTAAAAGTTTGCGGATTAGGGATGAGGCTTTAGGGATCCGGCTTTCAAAATAAGATTTAGGGTTTTTTGCTGCGTATGACCTTCAAGGTCCAAGTACCCCAATAATTGCCTTTTAGGCACTAAAACCATTCAGATTCTAGTATTTTGAGCTTGAAGACTGCCTATTAGGGTACACGGACCTGCTAGGTATTGGGTCACTAGTGACATTCGTTCCGATATTCCTGCTGATCTGAAGTTGACGAATGGAAAATCAGACTAATAAAGTTTAGGGTTAAGGGTCCAAACCCCACGCACTTAGCCCTAGGGTTAGGGGTTCTGGGATGTAAGGGACCCAAGGACTTACACTGTTTCGCGTACACAAACAGGACCTGATTTGTGGAAACGACGCATGCCCATCAAAGGTGATGTCTTCAAGGCTTCTCGCATACTTCGGTATTGGCGCGCGCGTCAAGCCAAGGATTAGACGTTTAGCGTTTAGGGTCAGAGCGCTCAGGATTTGTTTCTCTTGATGGTTTCAGCTTATGTGTGGACTGTGGGATATAAATCTCCCCAACCCTTGCAACAAATCCCGACAACTGCCATGCCTTCTTCAAGAAACTCTAAGCTCCGTCTCTGCCCAAGCCCAGACTGGTGTGTCAGCCCAGTTTTCTCTGCTTAACAGGGTTGAATATAGGACAAGTTAAGAACCTCGACGCATACCCTCTTGATCCCAACCGCCAAATTTAGCAAAGAAATTCAACCTTAAGCCCGAAGCCCGACCCCAAATCCTGAAACCAGTGTTCAGGAATATTCTAAACCCCCAGCACTACACAGCTCATCCAACACCTTAAAAAGCTCGGAACCAAACGCCCTAAACGCTGACCCCACACGCCTGAAGCTCTAAGGCCAGTAAGGCCCAAAACCTAAGCCGTTCCAAGCAGAAACCCCAAAAACTCTCACGCCCTAATTCTGGGATGCTGTTAAGGAACCTAAATTAAGTTATCATAATACGGGGAGTTATATAATAAACAATAGGGTTCCTTGCTAAGCAACTTAATTCAAGTTCCTCAACCCAGTAATGTAGGCCCTAGAACCTGCACCTCTGTGCAATCAAAGACTCCAGAACCCTGCACCTTATATTCCGAAAACCTATGCAGGGCGTGAGTTAGCTTGAATAGATTTTCGGATTTATCATACACTGTAAAAACTGATGCAGCTTATGCGGACTCTATGACCAATAATGGATGAGATCGCTCATGCGGCTACATTCTCGAAGCGCTAAACCCTCAAACGTGAAACCCTCATCTCTTCACCCGAATACCCTACAAAGAAAGGCTTGCAGTTGTAAGTTAGGTTACGCGCAGGGATAAGCCTATATGTCCCATAAAGGGGTGTTATGGTACTTATGAGCATACCCATGCAACTAGCGAGTCTTTCCTTGTAATCCCCAAGATCCCAACATATCCCAACCCTAAACCCTAAACCCCTAAACCCTAACCCCTAAACCCTAAACCCCTAAACCCCTAGACCCGACAGGACACTGGGAGATGTAGCCAACCAACGAGGCTGCAAGCCGATATCGACCAGACTCCGGCGGCGGCGGTCGAAGATGCAGAAAGGACCTATAGTCCAAGGTTTCGGGCTTAGGGTCAGGGTTTAGGGTTTGGGGTTTGGGGCCTACGGTTCGAGGTTTAGGGCTTGAGGGCTTGAGTGCAGTTTGGGGGGCCCCAAAATCAACAAGGGATTACAAGGGCGGATTGTGGAAAGTTCATCCAAAACTCTACACCCTGAGACCTGTAACCCCCTCAAATCTACATCCTATTGACCCTAAACGCGAACCCCTCTCAAAATCTACATCCCATAAACCCAAAACCCTAACCCCTAGAGCCTAAGTCCTATAAACCCTAACCCCTAAAGCCTAAGTCCTAAGTCCTGTAAACCCTAAGCCTCTAAACTCTAACCGGAGAATAGGGTTTATGCAGGAAGGGGCCCGTACAGTAGTTACATAATATTTTTTGTATGGTTTAGGGTTAAGGGTTAGAGGGTCAGTCAAGGCTCAGGGCTCCGAGTCAGTAACACTTCATCATATTTTCTAGGGTTTAGGGTTTAGGGTTCATCATAGGGCTACTACCAAGGGGCTTTATATATTCACTACTATTCACAGTATACTTAGTACTCAATTGCGACTAAGTGGAGGCAGGACCCAACTTATAGTTCCTAGAGTCCTAAAAATTACAATTTACAAGGATACCTATATCTCTCATAGCTATACTCTATTTCTAGAGGGGGTGTGGGGTGAGGGATGTAGCGTGGATGATTTCAGGATGAGAACCTGGGATCTGAGGCCAAGACCCTTGAGCCCTGAGTTTCAGGGTCAGAGGTTTGGTGTTGAACGCTGCGTGGCTTGGGGTGAGGGTCTTGAGGCTTCAGGACGAAAACGGCTAGAGTATAGGGT
Organism: Symbiodinium pilosum; assembly: GCA_905231905.1. Classification (NCBI taxonomy): domain Eukaryota; class Dinophyceae; order Suessiales; family Symbiodiniaceae; genus Symbiodinium; species Symbiodinium pilosum. Next base: position 57,341 of record CAJNIZ010001636.1, read on the forward strand.
TGGTTTCGAATTTTAAGATGTAGGGTGTGGGGCTTTCCTTCCAGATTTCCCCCAAAGCTTTGGTCCCATGTTATCGCCCCCCAAGACCTCAAAACCCTGGACCCTTAAGCGGTGCAAGAAGATGGGCGCAGGACATCATCAGATGTTGTACCTTTATAACCAAACCAACAACCCTAAAGCCTAACCCCTGTAACATAGGGGCCCAGATAATTAAAAGTATCATGGGGAGGTTTTTTGAGGTAGCCCCATAATACAGTTATGCAAGGAATATGCGGCCATGATACTGGAAATCATTTAGGCTTCTACAAGAAGCCCATTTACACCTTAAAAGAGCGCCCCGCTTGGGAGATCCCAGGTGGTTAAGATTTTCTCCGTCCACATCCATCCGATGTCCCAAACTGGAACCCCCCTAGACAGGTTGGGTTCAGGGTATAGGGTACACACTAAACCCCAAAATCATTAAACCCTACTAAACCCCATACCCTAAAACCCCGTAACCTAAACCCTAAACCCTAAATCCAAAATTCCAAATTCCAATACAACCTGGAGCTTGCGTTGTCCAAGCGACACTGCTTCCAGCATGTGGGTCCCTGCTTCCCAAACCGCGAAGACAAACAAGAGAAAGAGGGTGATGCCAGACGGCTTCAACTTGTTTCCTTAGGGTTTAGGGTTTAGGGGTTCATCTTCAACTTGTTGCCTAGGGCCGTGTGCGATTGGTCTCAAAACCCTAAACTGGACTTGTTTGCGGCTTAGGGTTTGGGGTTTGGGGGTTGTTTGCTTGGAGGTCTAGTGTGTAGGATTTAGGGCCCTACCCTGACCACAACATGAATTAAGAACACAAGGGGGCCAAGTACCGGAAATATTAGGGTTTTCGGCACAATAAGCCTGCGGTACCTGCAGCCGCAGAATTGCGTACAGGGTACTTGGACCATCAACGGGGAAAACGACTACCCTCCCCGATACGAACATGGGACATGGAAAATGCTCCTGTAATTAGAAGTCAAAAGCTACTGTCCTTTCAAAATAAGGCTGCGCTAACATGTTAGATACTGGCCGCGCTCAGTAACAGGTGCAGAAGATTAATAGTACAGCTCATATACAGCCTCGATATTCCCCGTAGCATATAGACTGCTACTACAGGGCCTAACCCTAAACTCTAAACTCTGATCCAAAGGGCAATGTGGGGTTCCCTGTTACTTTGAGGGAGGGTAGAACAAAGCAGAGTGGCTTGCATCGCCAGCCAGGAACATGAGGAGGACCAGAAACCAAATCCTGAGAAGCCTCAGCACTTGCAAAGTACGTAGGAATTGGGATTCAGGATGTAGGTGTAGGATTTGGTTTAGGGTTCAGGATCTAGTCAGGACCCCCGAACTACCCATGAATAGAATCTATGTCGGTCCCATTTGTGGTTATTTGGGCTCTCTAGACGCTACTTGTGGGGTCTACGAGAGGTTCAAGGGTTCAAGGTTCTGCAACTCCAGGGGGCCAGTGAGACCCGAGACTCAAATGGAGAAGAACACGGAACATGAAAAGGAAGCTTGGTTTAAACTGTCCTTTTAGAGGCCATATAGGCTTTGGGTAAAGGTGAACCTTCGTAACTATATGAAATTTGCATTGCACCTAGGATTTTTAACAGCTGTGCTTGGGGGTCTGAGGTGACTCCAGGTAGGGTTCAGGGCTTCGGGGGTACAGCACAGCCCCTTTCTGGGGTTGTGTTGATTTCTGGGTTGTCTGGCCAAGCCTAATGATAGGTAATGAGAAGTGCTTGCAAGTGGGTAGTTGTAATTGTCGCCCTCTTGATGGAATGCCCGTATCGATGCTTGTCCGTACCGCTGTGCCTCCAGTGCGCCATCTCAGCACAAAAAAACGATTTGGGCTCACACGAGGTCGACAATTCAGAAAAGCTTGGCCACTGAAGACAAAATCCTGAGGCTCCAGAATTTGAGTGGACGAAGACAAGTCCAGGAGTAATGCCACAAGTGAAACTGCTCGGATCTCGACTAAAAATGTGCAAGAGGAAAGAAGGCACAATATTGGGCATGTGACATTTGACCTGAGATTCAAATCCTTAAGGCAAAAAACCCTAAGGGTCCAAGGAACCAAATACTAGGGCTTTAGGGCCCAATTTCTGTGATATCAATGGTATTTGGGCCCTAAAGCCCGATTATTTGACTCCTCACTGGAAACCTGTGGGGAAACATTCCAACCCTACAATTACAAGCACGGTCGCTCCTGCATTGATTGCTACTATTGCTCTTGCTGCCTACACTGAAGTCAGAAACGTCAGGACTACTATGGTGTTGTTGGAGGAAGTCTTGCGCAGTTTAAAATACCCAAAGTACTGTAACTACCACGACTGTGCTAGGTCATCCTACACCCTTAACCCTTCCAGGCAGGGTGGTGCCAGATTCCGGGTGTCTTGGAATTACCAGGAGATTTTCCACGGCATCACGAGGGATTGTTTGGTAAACCATGGTGCGCTTTTGCAGAGGTTTAGGGTTTAGGATTTAGATGTTTAAGAAGCTGAGGAAATTCAAGCACAACTCAGCATCAGCGGAACAATAAAAGGCCATTGGCTCATCATACTATGGGAATGCAGACATCCGAGCAATTCGGAAGGTTATAACCTGGCAACATTTAGACTGTCATACAGTATGTCCCAGATTCCCATTCAAGTTATGCGTGCCATAGAGTCCACCCGAAGTCCCTTTCTGATTCACATCGCAAGGCATGAAACACACTGGCTCGAGTTACCTTAGTCCTCAGAAAAAAAAAGTAGATCCCATAATTTGAGGTAGAAAGCCCTTTTGGACCAGGTGAAAGTGGTTACTCTAGGTCGACTCCGAACCAGCCAAGCAGCAGAACGACCCAAAAATCCATCTGAATCGTCCGCCAGGCATGCGACAGGCACGCAGACACGAACAGCGTGCTGTACCTTCGCTCAGGTTGGCAGGTCTTAGGGGGTGGCCACAAGGGCTTCGTGTTTAGGGAGTTTAGGCCTTAAAGCGAGGAATGACACCCATCATGCTATATAATCCCCCATATAACCCCCTTTAAGGAGATTAGACTATGGTACGAATGAGATCTCAAATCCAGCCCACAGAGCTGCACCCTGCAAAGTCCTCACAGCCCTAGGGAAAAGCTCATGGGGTTAAGGATCAAGGGCTTCAAGCTTCAGCCATGTCCTTGGCTAAACCCTAAACCCAAAATGACTACTCTAACCCTATAATATAATAGCTTCAGTTTTTCCATTCTCCCCTATATAACCCCAATATCAATCATACCCTAAACCCTACATAACTACAAAAACTGCCTATAATATGTTAGTTTCAATTTTCTTTTTGATTCTCCCCTATATAACCCCAATATCAATCATACCCTAAACCCTGCATAACTACCAAAACTGCCTATAATATGTTAGTTTCAATTTTCTTTTTGATTCTCCCCTATATAACCCCAATATCAATCATACCCTAAACCCTACATAACTACTATAAGCCTATAATATGATAGTTTGCCCCTATATAACCCCAATATCAATCATACCCTAAAACCCTACATAACTACTGCAAGCCTATAATATGATAGTTTGCCCCTATATAACCCCAATATCAATCATACCCTAAAACCCTACATAACTACTATAAGCCTATAATATGATAGTTTGCCCCTATATAACCCCAATATCAATCATACCCTAAAACCCTACATAACTACTATAAGCCCATAATATGATAGTTTGCCCCTATATAATCCCAATATCAATCATACCCTAAACCCTACATAACTACTATAAGCCTATAATATGATAGTTTGCCCCTACATAACCCCAATATCAATCATACCCTAAGCCCTACATAACTACTACAAGCCTATAATATGATAGTTTGCCCCTATATAACCCCAATATCAATCATACCCTAAAACCCTACATAACTACTACAAGCCTATAATATGATAGTTTGCCCCTGCATAACCCCAATATCAATCATACCCTAAAACCCTACATAACTACTATAAGCCCATAATATGATAGTTTGCCCCTATATAACCCCAATATCGATTATACCCTAAAACCCTACATAACTACTACAAGCCTATAATATGATAGTTTGCCCCTATATAACCCCAATATCAATCATATCCTAAAACCCTACATAACTACTACAAGCCTATAATATGATAGTTTGCCCCTATATAACCCCAATATCAATCATACCCTAAACCCTAAACCCTACACCCTAAACCCAAAACCCTAAACCCCAGCTGAGGGTTGAGCGCTTGGGGTTTCGGGCTAAGAGCTCAGGGAGGGAGGTTAAGGCTCACAGAGCTTGGGGCATAGGGATTTAGGGTCGTTTAGGGTTTAGGGTTTAGGATTAAGGGTTTCGGGTTTAGGGTTTAGGGTTTAGGATTAAGGGTTTGGGGGTTTAGGGTTTAGGGTTTAGGGATTTAGGGTTGTTTAGGGTTTAGAAAGAGGGGTTTGGGGGTTTTAGGGTTTAGGGATTTAGGGTTGTTTGGGGTGTAGGACGAAGGGTTTGGGGTTTTGGGCTTCAGGGATTTAGGGTTGTTTAGGGTTTAGGATTAAGGGTTCGGGGTTTAGGGTTGAGGGCATAGGGATTTCAGGGTTTTGGCTTAGAGCTGTGGGAATTCTATGTTTTGGGGAGTTGGGCAGTTTAGAGTTCAGACCTTAGCGAAACCCAGCCATCTTAGAAACAGCGGGTCACAGCTTCCTAGTTCACACCTACACTCATGATATCCTGAACCCATAAAACTACTTTTCAAAGTATAAGGATATAGGTTTCTTATGAAACCAAAGAGGGAGAATGTCAACATATTCCAAAGGCCAACCCTAAACCCCTAAACCACTAGACCCTAAACCCTAAACAGAGGGTTGGGAGACCAGAGTTCAAGAAAGTAGGGGCTCGCAGGTTGTCGGGTAGCACGGGATCTCAACACGCCTGAGTCTTAAGCCTACACACCGCTTAAGCATCATAACCTGAACACACATACTTACAACATCTGCTGATTCTAAACCCTACATCCTAAGCCCTAAACCCTGAACCCTAAAACCTAAACCCTTAATCCTAAAGCCAAAGCAACAACACTAAATCCTAAACCCTAAAGCCACATAAGCCCGGAATATGGAGGTGCCAGTTTGAAGGATTCACGAATTATTTTGGCAAGGCCTACCGGATTCCCAGTTTGCCTACTAGTGTAAGATGCGCATACATCCTTAATCCAAAGCTCAGATATTTTCCCCAATTTCCGGCATACAGTTTAAAGTTTAGGGTTAAGGGTTCAGAGTTTAGCTGTTAAGGTGTAGGGTTGAAGGTTTAGGGTTTAGGAAACCTGAACCCTAAACCTCAAACCCTACACCTGGGCTCTTCTGGGCTGTCAACGGCCCACTCACTGTCGGACAGGCCACGCGCCGCTGTCCACGCCAGCCTGGATAGACACATGGTCTAAGGTAGTTTGTTATGTTGAAGGCTTGGGGGGTCTACGAAAACTGTTGTCTTTAGGTTTTGTAAGTGTCAGAAGTGAAACCCACCTGGAGTGCGAAAGTCTTGAACTGCAAGTTTCTTGGAGGCACCACATGGGAATTGTACGGCTATGGGATGTCGGAAGTCATGTCGTAGACCCAAAACGGTAAACCCTGGATTTCGTGATTCAGGTTTGGGAGGTTTCAGGAGTTGTCCGTGCAGAAGGCAGATACTGGCCAGCTGGTTGCGTGCAAAGTACCTAGGAAGGATAAATGCTCCGAATTCGGGGTATGGCGATGCCCAACATTATCTATGATGAGCGAGAGCTGTGCCCTTGGTAATTATGTATGTTTCCCCAGGAAGAAATCCAAATGCTAGACCCTAAAGCATGCTTGTGTCCCATCGGGTTTGAAGTTTAATCCCCGTCCCCGTAATATTAACCCCACCCAATCCCCTAATATTAAATACTTCTGTTATGTGGTATATTGTAATAGGTTGGGCGTATTCAACATTAGGGGGGGGGTTAATATTAGGAGGAATGGATTACCTGTTCTTAAGGGTTGAGTGTTCGTGCGGTGAGGAGAACTGAAAGTTTCTTCTGGTTAGCTTCAAGGTTCTTGTGCGGAAAACCACGCGTTTAGGGTTGAGGGTTTAACCCTAAGGGTCCAAGTACCCAATAATCAAATACTTAGCCCAAACTTGTACTATGATTACTATTAACCCAAACCCAAGTACCTAATTATTGGGTCCTTCAACCCTTAGCGTAGGATCTGGGAGAAAGTTTTCACAGAAGTATCAGTCTCTGGCTGCCTGCCAACTGACCCAAAGGGTCCATGTACCCAATATTTAGGTACTTGCACTTTGGGTAATAGAATTTTTAGTATCGGTTTTGGGTCAGTATATGATTACTGGGTACTCGGACCCTGAGGGTGAGACTATGTCTACGTCCTCTCGAAACCATCGAAACTGTGGCAGCGGCAAGGGGTTAAGGGTTTAGGGTATTTTTGATACTTAGAACCCTGCAAAACCTACATCCTCAGGTATAAGGTACTGAGGGTCATGCAAGATTTTGAATGTCCACCTTAGGTGTACCCACACCAGCCTTTAAACACCCCAGCATTCCCTGCAAAAAATGTGGGATTTAGTAGGTCTATTCTGCGCGTATATGTAGGATCAAGTTTAATTTAAGAAGAGGCGGGAAACTTTTTACGGAATAGCCGCTTGCACATAGGTCTGCTAATGCAATGAACCACCACTGGCACTCCTTTTGCATGATTAGATTCCTATTATAAAAGGTCGAAACCATGGGCCCCTAGTATGCACCCTTAGCCCTGAGATCCTGGTATACCTAGTATATATATTAACCGTACGCAAAGGGTTCAAGTACCCAATAATCATATACTTACCCCAAACTTGTATTATAATGACTATTACCCCAAATCCCAAGTACCTAATTATTGGGTCCTTCGACCCTTAGGGCTAGATATTGAACGTCTTGCGATATACCTTGAAACGAGATTGGGCTCATGGCTCATCAACCCTTCCCTCTCGCCGGAACACAAAGAGCAACCTGCAAGAGAAACGTAGGGTCCAGATTTGCAAGCAACCTATGGGTCTAGGGCTTAGGGTTTAGGTTTCAGGGTTTGGGGATTGGTTTCGCGGGGGTTTAGGGTTCATGCAACTGAGCGAGCATTTGGGGCAGCCCCTGCACTGGAAGTTAGGGGTAATCGAAGCCTTCTGAGCAACTTTGCAACCCTAACCCGGAATCTTTACCCTTAGCATTCAACCTCCCGGTGGAGACCCAGACAAGTAAGTGCACTTTTACTTTCCTAGGATTCGGAACGTAGCTGGGGGCCATCACCCTACTTAGCTGCATTTACGTGGTAGCACCATACCTAGAGCCTGACCCCTAGTAACACCCTAAACCATACAAACCCATGGGGTCCAAGTACCAAATGATTGGGTACTTGGGTTTTGGGTAATAGAAATTATAATACAGGTTTTGGGCGAGTGTATGATTATTAGGTACTTGGACCCTTAGAGTAACCCTAGATGCCATGATTTGTAGGCACCCCTTGCCTCCGAGACCGCGATCACCAAAGAGGCCAGATGCGAATGCTGCAGCCTCGACATCCCAGACCCTCGAACCCTAAGGGTCCAAGTACCCAATAATCATATACTTACCCAAAACCTGTACTATAGTTACTATTACCCAAAACCCAAGTACCTAATTGATTGGGTCCTTGGACGTTTACGGGAAGGGATCAACAAATTAGACCCCTAGAGCCATATTTGCTACAGTCTGAACTCCTCGTATCCCCCTTAGTAAGCCCTAATATCCTCTCCTATATAATCCCCCATATAACCCCCCCTTCAAGGAGTTTAGACTATAGCTCATATGGGAAATGCTAGAAGGATTATACATCGGTTATTAGGCGTCTACAAAGGGGATCTGATTTTTTATCCTCGTCCTACCTTTCCCCCAGGTTTAGGGTTTAGGCCCTAAACCCTAAACCCTAAACCCCTAAACCCCTAAACCCTAAACCCTAAACCTTGCAGGACCCCGAGGAGGCCCCAAGGACAAAACGCATGAAGGATCCTTAGAGGAGACCTGGGTGCGACGTGGGATTTTATAGGGTTTAGGGTTTAGGGTTTAGGGTTTTTATAGGGGTTATATAGGGATAATGGAAAAGAAAATGGAAGCTACAGGGATTCTATGGGGGTTATATAGGGATTATAGGGTATATATTAGGGTATATATTAGGGTTATATTGGGGCTATATAGGGATAATGGAAAAGAAAATGGAAACTACTATAATGAGAACATAGGGTTTAGGTTTCGGGATTGAGGCCATTTCGGGTTCAGGGATTAGGACGGCATTTTCAGGATTGCCGGACTAGGTCTGGGCATTTGCTCAAGTTTGATGGGCAAGCACACGCATCTTTCAGGGTGAATATGAAAGCAATGTGCTTGAACTGAAGATACTGGTTGGGCATGCTGCAGTAATGGTATATAGTTATTTGACATCCAAACCATGGGAGCAGCCTTTGAAAAGGCTCGCATGGAACATCTACTGGAGCACAAGGACTTTCTGATCTACTAGAATGGCACACATAAACTCATGCACTTACTTGCTGTGTGTAAACAAGCCTTGAGGAACCTGATACAAGAATATGGAGACTTCCTTAAATCATCTCCATAACCCTGAAGGTGAACCTCTACAATCCTAGCATAATCGCTGTAACCCCAGACCCGATTTTCCTCAACCCTGACAGTACTGTATGGGGCTCAGGGAACATAAAAGGTATTCCGGATCTAACTTTAGGGCAAACTTATGAGTAACCTCAGACCCTCAAAATGACGAAGTTCTACGGAATTGACAAGAATTGCGCAACAGCGTACGACCCAGCGATTGCAGACATGTGGGAGTAAGAACCACAAACAGGAGAAACACAATCCACACCTCACCCTACTATACACCCTAATACCCTGAACCCGAAACCCTGTTCCCTTACCATCAGTACCCACAGAAAGGGATCCCCCCCCCCACTCCCACCCACAGGTACAAAAACCTAATACTCAGCCCTCCCGCCCACAGGTATAAAAACCTAAAGTCCCAAACCCCCTAAGAAGGTTTAGGGTTTAGGGTAAGAGGAGGAATAAGACTTCGGGGTCTTGGTTGTCGGGGAGGTTCTTTAGAGAGCTAGCCCTGTTCATATGCGCAGGTTCTCCACTGCTATGAAAGGATTGGGGAATGTCAAGAATATGGTGCAGATTGTGTCATACAACTTTCCGAGGACTGACCCTACAAACTGCACATGCCAAGAAAAGATCCGCTCACAAACTCCAAGCGGGTCATTGGCCCTGAACCCTCCCTAAGCCCTGACCCCTCAAAGTGGGTTCTTTAGGACCCAATATGTAAGGTGCACCTATCAGGAAGCTGGACTTCAGGGTTCGGGTTCAGGGCTTAGGGTTCAGGGTGCTGTTTAGGGGATAGCGCAGTCCCCATGAAGCCTGGGAAGGTCGATCGAGGTTACCGCGAAGTGGAAGTCACGCATTTCCTTATTTGGAAGCAAATGCTGGGGAGGGTTTAGGGTTTAGGGTATTCGAGGCCAGTGGCAGTTGAGAGGTTGAGGCTACCTCCACGTGCTTGCACTTGCTGGTAATAGCTATAAACCATAATAATCGCTGTATTTACAGTACCGCCCCCTATGGTACCAATGAAACAAAGAGGATGAGTAGTTTAGCTTCCAAACGTTGGTACGATTTCTGCACTGGGCCCCACAATTCCTACTCCAAAAAAACCTCGCAATTTGGAGAGGAAACGCACGACCAACAAGTAAACATAGCTTACCTGCCCCCAAGCTGTCATGAAAACCGCAAAGTTTAGGGTCAAGTGTTTACAGACCCCTTTGTAGAGGACAGGTTCTTTCTTTCGGTCCTCTGTGGCGTTCCATGTTTGTTTGGGGAATACTGCTGCAACAGCTAGTCACAGGGCCATTTTGGGACCACATCCTACACAAACAGCGATGATCAACCAACATAGTTGTGAGGAAGGGTTAGGTTTTATTTTGTGTGTGTTTTTGTTTTTCTTGTGCCTTTTCTCCAATCGCAGGGTTTAGGGTTTAGGGCTTCAGCAACAATGAATGCAGTTTGAGATTCAGAGCATACCGTCCACAAAGCTAAGCTTGAACCTCAAAGAAGGCCCCGTCAAGGCTACTGTTACTTTACAAGGAGGGTGTATGGGTTCCATGTTATTTTTGGGGGGAGGGAGGGTGAGGTCAAACCCCCTTAAACCCTAAACCCTCAACCCTAAAACAATTGGCAAGCGTCAGCAACAAGGAAGCAAGAGGCCGGCGCTAGGGTTAAAGATTGGGGTTCAGGATTTAGGGTTTAGGGATGAGGGTTTTAGGGTTTAAGGTTTGCTGCCAGGTGGTTGGTGGCTACTTATACATGTGAAGACAAGCCGGTCAACCATAATCGTCGCCCCAGAAGCACCGCAAAGGCAATCCGAGGGCCACGATTTAACCCCTGAATCCTCAAGTCCCAGACACCCAGGAATTTTAGGGTTTAGGGTGACATTGTACTGGGACAAAAGTACCGAAAGCGAGGCTGGTCCAAAGTTGCTCAAAATTCCAGACATCAGCTCCATATTGCCCTATACGGCTTCTGTAAGCGCACCCCAACTGATTGGCGTTTTTTTGGTGGTTAAGCCCTATAAGATTATAGTCCTTATATAAAATACTATACCCCAAAGAGAAGATAGAATCTTACTCTATGATGGGTACCATAGTATCCGCAAATAAAATACTACTCAAATTGCTGCTAAGGAACTTAAAGCTGAGTTACCATAAGGGGTATATTTAGGGTTTAGGATTTAGGGTTTAGGGCTACCATGGTACTGGGTATATATATATATACACAGATATACATACACACTCCAGTGCTGCAGAGCAAGTTTCTTGAGAGAAAGGAAGAAACGACTCCAGCCTGGAAAAAATGTCCTTGGCACAGCTTAGGGGTCTGGGTTTTGTGTGGTACAATAAACCCTAGATGTAAATGGCCCTAAACAGTTGGGTTTAGCGTCGTGGGGGCTTGGGTAGCTTAGGACTTTTGATTTAGAAGTCAGGGCTCGGAGTATAGTGTTTCTTATGTCTACGCCCCAAACCAGTATGTAGGGTTTCAGGCTTCGCCCTGCAGCTGGGGTGTAAGGTTCAGCCGAACATCCCAACACTAAACCCTAAACCCGAAATCCTCCAAACCCCTGAGCCCTGGAAGGTATCGGTGGCCAGTAGCGCATCACAAGAAACACCAAACGTCCGAATGTCCCGGATGGAGGTATTTCAGGGTTCTCAAAACCCTCTTTGCTCTATACCTCCGTTGCCAGTAACCTTGCTGGTTCTTAGCAGGGAATAGGGGAATATGATCCCTGTATAACCCTCGCATCATATATTTCCATATTCACTACTGCGCCCCAGAAAGTAACGGCTGCCTACTGTGGGGCGTTTGGATCCCTGATAGAAATTCAGGGGCTTATAGCAGAAAGTCTATTCTTGGAGGGTAGGTAGGGAAACAGGGTAGCGTGAGTACTCATGAACTCACGCTTTAGGGCATTAACAGTTGGGTGATATTTGTAAGACAAATATACATATATATATATAGAGGCCTTAATCTATGACCACTATAAACTGCTAATGGGTGGGGCAGGACCCACTTTAGGCTTTAGTGATTGGTGCTCTGGGCAATATCAATTCAGGTTCCACAAAATGAGGGGGGGGGGGTCCCCTTCTATCCCTTGAAATATTGCAGCCCTTCTTGGGACACGTCCTGGATCCCATTACATAAGCAGCTGCACTTCTAGCGTAAAGGGCAGCGAGTATTCGCTGGTACTAAAACGGTTGAGGTTGCACATGGCTTAGGGCTTAGGGGCGCATAGGGTTCAGTTTGGATCCTGCGGAACACTTAATCTCAGGGATATTTACAGAAACGTGGATGACATAACCTTCAAAAGTTGGCGTTAGGAGAAACAACCAGGAAAGACACACACACACACACAAAAACCAAAATGAACCAAGAGCACGGGTATGTATTCCCGTAACGCCCACCCCAGCGCCGATACAACTCACCCCCACACCCTCAACCCTGAACCTTAAACCCAAACCCTAAACCGCTTAAGTCATTCAGACTAAGGGAAAGATGCTAACGTACAAGGTCAAAGAAATTCTTAACGGGCACGGTGCACCCTGAACCCTGCCGCACATCAACATGGCTCTGTACGCATCCCCCATTCGAAAATAGTAGGCTTGATATGTTTTTGGGTGGATTCCCCATGCTTATTTTGCGGGATAAGTTACCCTAAACCCTAAACCCTAAACCCTGTACCTCTTGCCTTTGAATAATTGGAATTGGACTGTCTCAGGGTTTGGGCGTGAGGATGCAGGAGTCGCCATGTCGAGCACCTACACGAAGAATATGCGTCTGTTGCTCTTTTTTTGCTGGCACTTAGGACCCCTACTAAGGGTTGACACTTAATTACCTATAATAGGAATATAAGGGAATCCCAAAGGGTTAAGGGTCTAAGGTTCAAGCTAAGTCCCAACGAGTTTTTGCCTGGCTGTGATTTCCGCTTAGTCTTGCGCATCAACCTGATTTGACATGCCACAGGCACAGGCGAATGGGAAATACAAGCCCGAAACCCTAAACCCTAAATCCCTAAACCCTAAAACCCTAAATCCCTAAACCCTAAAACCCTAAATCCCTAAACCCTAAAACCCCAAAACCCTAAACCCTAAAACTTGAAAACCCTAAACCCTAAACCCCAAGTTCCTTAGCCAAAAACCTGCAACCCTATAAATAGTACCTACGTTGGGCCTTCAACCCTATAAATAATACCTACATGGAGCCTTGGGGTAGCCCTAAACCTGCAACCCTAAGTCCCAGAAGCGGAGTTCCACAGATCTTGCTGACATTCCGTAAGGCCCGACTTGGACCTTGGCAAAAGCCGATTTAGGTGCTTTGAGGGTAGGGTTTAGGGTTTAGGGTTTAGGGTCAGGGGGGCTTAGTCAGTAGGTTAATAATGGGGGTAAGTAGGGTTACTATATGCGTTATAAGGGTTGTGAACCTAGTTACTAAGTTCCCCTGACCCTCCAAGTATGTGGTCAAAGAGGCGTTTAGGGTTTAGGGTTAAAGGCTTGCGGTCAAAGCAGAAAAAGGTGCCTAGGCACCATAACTATGCTCTCATTTTCAAATGTGCTGGGGTACCTAGACATGCTAACGTTGTTCTTCTACGTGCTTAATGTCCTTTGTCAATTGAATTTGGGAGGCTTAGGCGCATGCTGGAGAAGAACATGCCGGGTTCTGGATGCACTGTCTAACTGGAGTGAGCAGCTTTCATGGTACCCCCTAAGCCTAAACCCCAAAACTTAAACACGAAAACAATATATGGGTGGTTGTCAAAATTATGGTCCCTTTGTGGATCCCTATTACAATAGGGCACTGAATTTTTAGGGTACCCAAAAAAAAGACCATAATTTTGACAACCTCCCATATGGGTATCTCTGCATACTGCTGAGAAGTCCTAACGCCAAGATTGCAGTCGGCTTAACCTGTAGTCCCCTTGGACCTACAAACAGTTAATACCCAAAGGGTCCAAGTACCTAATAATCATATACTTACCCAAAACCTGTACTATAATTACTATTGCCCAAATCCCAATTATTGGGTACATGGAACCTCTGGGATAGTTCCAAATAGTGTTATACGATAATGAAAATGAAAAACTTAATTCCTGAGGGTTCTACTTTATACCCCGAATGAAAAATCTTCAGGAGGCTACTTAATTCCTGAGGGTTCTAGTTTATACCAAAAATGAACCCTAGACCCTAAACCCCTAAACCCTAAACCGATATACCCTAAACCCTAAACCCCTAACCCCTAAACCCTAACCCCGCAACCCTAAACCCCTAAACCGCGAACATGTACCAGGCAAAGTTCTCAGATCCAGGGCGGATCCTGCTGTACAGCCCACGTCATGCCTAAAGTCTAAGAAACCTTTACCCTAAGGGTCCAAGGACCCAAATATTAGGGCTTTAGCTCCCAAATACCATTCAGATTATAGTATTTGGGCCCTAAACCCCCATTATTTGAGTCCTTGGACCCTTAGGGTTAGCTTGCTGTTGGTGTAGCGTTTAGGGTTTAGGGGGTTTAGGGTTTGGGGTCCGGGCTTGCGGGTTTAGGGTTCCTTTAGACCTTAACCCCCGCTAACCCCTAAACCTTGCATGACGTTCTTGAATACTAGCATACCATCAATCCCTAAGGGTCCAAGGACCCAAATAATAGGGTTTTACGGCCCAAATACTATAATATCAATGGTATTTGGGCCCTAAAGCCCTCTTATTTGGGTACTTGGACCCTTAGGGAATGCCTAGGTGTGAGGAACCCGTCCACTCAAAACCAAACAGTGTAGGGGCTTAGGGTGTAGGGTTTAGGTTTGTAAACTCAGGCTTCATGGGGATAAACCTCTACCCACAGAATCCAAAGGGCCTAGGGCCTGGCTCATGTAATCTAAACCGAACTACTTAATTCAAGAGCCCCAACCCCGAAAAAAACAGGACCCGCGAACTATCGCCTGGCTACAGTTGGCTCCATATGTTGGGCGTTAGGGTTACCAAAATCCCGTTCACATAAACTTTAAACTGAAAAGGTTGGAAGGTTGCATCCACCATGTTGCTACGGTCTCTCTGTCTCTCTCTTTCTCTGACTCTTCTCCTTCTACGGGCTCGAGGGGGCCCTTGCAGCCCTCCTTGGGTAACCCGGCAGCCCCGCGTGAATTGCTCGCTGCTGGTGCTGCTATACATCCTAAATCCTAAACCCTCAATCCCGAGCCCATACACCCTGAATCCTAGACCATAAACCCTAGACACTGAACCCATAACCCCTGAATCCCGAAACTAAAACCCTAAACCCTAATCCCTAGATAGTAGTTTCCATGTTTCCCGTTACCCCAATGTAACCCCCCTACCCTTAATTGTCGGTCTTGGGGGTCGGAGGATGCCGAGTCTCCAACTTTCTGGGCTTGGGGGTTGGTGCAGAGTGTATATAGTATTTAGCGTTTAGGGTTTAGGAATTGGGGTTTAGGGTTTGGGGGGTTGACATGGATTATACAGAATGGGGGGTTGCTATCATTAGGCATTTAGGACTTGAGTTTTGCAGGCCTTGAACTTTGCAGGCCTTGAACTCAAACCTTAACCCTAAACCCTAAACTCTGATTTCCAAGCCCTAAACCCAAAGCTCTGAACTCCAAACCCTAAGCCCTAAATCCTGAACCTACTCTTGGCGCCGGGTCACTCCAAGAGGTGGAGTCCATGACTACTTGACATCCGCCTTCTCAGCCACAAGTCGCGTCGCACCAGCTCCTCACTTCAGACTGGGTTGGGAATTGAGGCTGACAGTTAAGGGTTTAGGGTTTAGGGTTTGGGTGGGGTTTAGGGTACATGGTTACCATAAACCCTTATATAACCCCAAACCTGAGAAGCTACCTCTGAGTCCCCAGAAGCGTGCAGAATACCATCTTCCATGATTTGTTGTATATGTATATATATATACATATACACCGCGCCCTGCGTAGAGTTACTGGTGTTCCTTTTGAAAGGGCATCGTGCCTAAGTGTGTGGCATCTCTACGCTTTTCTAGCGTGTGAGCTTACTCTAGGCAACCCCCGAATGCCAAGCACAAGACCCCTAAACTCTAAACCCCAAACCTTAACCCTAAACCCCAAACCTTAAACCCCAAACCCCGAACCTTAAACCCTAAACCCCAAGCCCCAAACCCTAAACCCTAAACCACAAACCTTAAACCCTAACCTTAAACCCTAAACACAGGATCCTAACTGCCAAGCCACAACCCTGAGGTAAGCTGCAGGCATGGTGGGAGTTGGACTTGTTTAAGTACCCCAAGGAATCAGTTACATCATGCCTTTATACAAGTATCAGAGTTTGAGGGTTTGGGGTTTACGGGTTTAGGGCTAAATCAGAAATCTCACGGTCGGAAAACTGTTTTATGGGTTCCCTACAAGCAGTCTATACTAACCCCCGTAGAGACCCCCTTAAACCCTAAACCCATACCCCAAAGCCCTAAACTCTAAACCCCTAAACCCAAGGGCAAACCAAAGGGGGTAGTATAAGGGGCTGGTCAGCGGAGCCCGGAAGTGTTCCCGAAGCCTGAAGTCGTGAACCAGCTTAGCCTAGGGTTTACGATTTAGGGTTTAGGGGCCCCATTCGTGAGCCGGAAATCTCAAATCCCATGGGCGTACGGTTCTCCATTCTTTGCTCAAGCCTGAACATTCTCAGCCCTAAATCTGTGGGACATTCATCATATGAGCCAGTGTCAATATTTCCAATAGAATGTAATGGACACGGGTTCAATACTCGGGACTACATTAGGGACTGTACTAAACTACAAGAGGGGACACTATGTCCACTGCCAAGGCTCCCTTAATGTGACTAATTTTGACAGTAGGTCATATCAATGGCGCATTAAACGACACGATGTTGGATGACTGGAATGTTTCAAATGACCTCTTCATGCTTCCACCCTAAGGCCCGAATCCTTCCTGCAAGCTGACTTGGCCCTAAAGCCTAAAGCCGTGAAACTGAAGCCCCAGACCCTGAAACCCTGAATCCTACAAGCCCTAAACCTTGAATCCTAAACCCCAAACCCTGCATCCTATGGACCTTACTAAACCTTGAATCCTATAAACCGTGAATCCCATACACCCTAAACCCTAAACGCTAAACCCTGAATCCTACAAACCCTGAAATCCTGACACTGTGGACCCAGCAGGCCGTCCTTCCGGGAGTTTCGGAAAGGAACTTTGGCAATAAGGCACGACAGATACCTGGATTTGGGTTTGGGGTTTAGGGTTTGGGATTTAGGATTTGGGATGTAGGATTTAGGACTGCGGGTTTAGGATTCAGGATTTAGGTTGATGGTTAGGGTTTAGGATTTAGAGTTTAAGGCATTTAGATGTTTAGGGGCCAGCCCCCAATATCCCCCTTGAATCCTAGCCTCAGTTGTACTTTATTCAGGCTACTTCCGGCGAAGTAGGCCTCAGTGCAGGTAACTTTGCTTAAAGTCGCATTGGAGGGCTGATTTGTGAAAGCCTTAGATGCTTGCAGTCCCACCGCAACCTTTCACATGCTCAGCACCAGCATGGCTACGTACAGGGAACGCATTGATGTCATACGGATTGTCTGTTCCACTGGGGTTGGGCTTCCTCAGGAGGAAGGCATTTCACAACAACAAGAAAGGATCCCAGAGAATCTAAGGTTTCTGGTTTAGGGTTGAGCGGAATGGAGGAGAAGCTTCAGCATGTGCTTTCTTGCGGGGTTTGACGCTGGAGAGGTCAATGCCCTACTAACCACCACTAGTAAATTGACGGGGGCTTAGAGCTTGTAAGGCTAGGGATCAATACAAGAGATTTGCATATTCTAGAGTTTAGTTTAGGATATAGAGCGCGGAGTATGCTACAGAGTTGGGGCTTAGGGTATAAGGCTTAGATTCTGGGATATACGACAGCACGTAAATCACCCATGGTAAATTACGCGTTGGTTCCTACGCTTCTGCATCAACTGCTCGCTTCTGTAAAGCCCTAAATCTTATCCCTAAACTCTGAGCCACCGCCCCTAGCCAGAAGGCTACAGCCTTAAGCACCATCCCAAGATGTCCATGTACGCGGTGAAATGGGTTAACGATTTAGGTGTTAGGGTTTGGGCTTGCATTGCTTTTGTTCCTAGGGTTTAGGGCTTCGCGTTACTTAAGAATTTGGGAATGGAAATCGTAGTACAGGTCAGAGGGAACTATATGATTATCTAGCACTGGGAGTACTGGGACCTTGACGGCACTAGAAAAAACAGGTTGCAGAAGTACAAATAGCCCTAAGGGTTCAAGTACCGAAAAAAAGGCTTTCAGGGCCCAGATACTTTTAATAGTAAAGGATTTGGGCCCTTTGGGTCCTGGACCCTCACCTTAAACCCTACTAAGTTGGGTCCTTGGACCCTTAAATAGGGCAGATGAATATCCACGCCCTGCGGTCACCTTTGGCCATGATGCCTGGAATCGATTTTAAGGGGCTTCTCGTCGGAAAAAGGGGTTTAGGGTTTAGCATTTCAGTGGGCCTGGGGTCCTGGGTCCTGCGTCATGTTAGTGAGACGCTTTGGTCAAACCATGGATAACACACACAGGGCAATTTAGAACAGTTTCGATTCCGAATTTACGGAAATTTTCGTATTATTCCTATATACACAAACCATTTACGGTGAGGTCGCTCTCAATGGCCCAACGCAAAGTGCTGAGATAAATTCTCAAGCCAAGCCTCAAAATTCTCGTCCTCGATCCCTAATGATTTTTAGGGTTGGGTAGTATGCGGTTTAGGGTTAAGGGCTCTAATCCAAAAACCTCAAAACTTGAAGAATCTCTAAGTTTTTTGGCCGGCACCCTGCATAAACTTGCTGATATGGTAGTTTCCCAAAATTAGGGTACCCCAATATAGACCCCAATATACTATAATCCTTGTTATGGGGACCCCAAAAAAGTACCCCTAATTTTGGGAAACCCCCATCAACTCTAGCCTCTACTGGGGAGTCTTGCAAAACCCTGTGCTGTATACTTCTGGTTCCCGCACGCCCCACGTCCCGTAAGGGACCTGCACCCCCAACTCCAGGAATCCTTAAACCCAAAGCCCTACGACCCCGATCCTAGACTCCCTAATGAATGCCTGAAGCCTGAATCCTAAAACTTCAGCCCGAATCCCTGGATGCCCAAGCTTCACCCTCTGAACCCTCCAATCTCAAAAGCCCGAACCCAAATCTTTAACGCACTTAAACCCTCATCCCCAAACCCTGTACCCCTCTGCTATCCGAAAACGATAGAGCCTTAGCACTACCAGGACCCAAACTAGGAAAACGTGGCCCAGTACCCCTAGACCCTAAACCCTAAACCCACATACTTTGGGGTCGCAGGTAACGACTGCCAGACGCTTCGAGCCCTAAGGCATAAACAAAGAACCCTAAACCCTAACGCCTAGACCTGAAACCCGAAACCCTAAAACCCTAAACCCTAAGCCTACCCAGAATGACCTAGACCTATACCAAACTTTAGGCACAATTTGTTCTTAATTAGAACATCTGCAGCAATCTTGCGTTCTAGGCATTGCGGTCTGAAGCCCTGTTAAAAGGGTTTTGGGCTTAGGGGTTACCCTAGGTAGACCTTAGACCCAAAGCCCTATACTCTCTTCCCCAATAACCAAAGCTAAAACAGTTTAAGCTTTAACTTTATTATTAGGGACCCCAAAAAGGAAGCCCATAAAGGTTAAAGTTCTTCTAGTGGCAACCCTACCCAAGGGCTCAAATGTAGTTCCTTTTGGGGTTTGTTATGGTTTTTACGTAAGGGATGAAAAATATACTACCCCAAAAAGAACTACATGGGAGGGTCTAAACCCTAATCCCTAAACCCT
>CAJNIZ010001636.1:82770-96672 GCA_905231905.1 Symbiodinium pilosum
GCCCTTGTGGGCCCGGGCCCCAAGCCCCTGGACGCCCCAGCCCAAGCCTGGAGCCCGGACCAAGCTTGGGGCCCCAAAGCCCTAAGGCCAGCCCCTGGGAGACGCGCCCTGGGCTGCGGGTCCGTTGTTGCGGCGTCGTTGCGACCATGCCCCTGCCCCGCGGCCCTCACCATTTGCGCTCCCGCGGTCGGCGGACTGAGCCGGAGGCTCTTAAGTATGTAAGATAGTAGCCTTTAACCCCAACACGATGATTATATACATATATGTATATGCCATGATAGGGAACCAAAAGCCCTAAACCCTAAAATCCGAACTCTACACCCAACACCATAAACCCTAGATGCAATTTTTCGCAGACCTTGCTCACGGTTATTTCAGACCCTCCGGACCGTGCACGTGGCCGCGGAGTTTTCTCGCGGAAGCTGTCTCAGTTTCTCGAGTCTAGGGTTTACGGTTTGGGGTTTACGGTTTAGATGAAAAAATAGGGTATAAGGTTTGGTCTCTGGGGGTGTGGTTGGGGTGACAAGATCTAACTTTAAGCTCCAAGTTCTGCCACGGCTGATTTCTGGCACATCAGGACCCTAAACCGTGACCCTTGCATGTCCAGGATAGTGCCCCAAGTTCTATAAGGCGGGCAGCTAAGGGTTGGGTGAAGGCTTAGGGTTTAGGGTTCAGGGTTTAGAGTTGAGGCTTGCCCTAAAGGTCCGAGTCCGAGGTCTTAATATTATCGATACTGTGGGCCCAATGTCCCACTGTAGGAAATCCTTGGGGCCCAAATTCTTAATTTTTCCACGATTTACGTATGTTTAGGGCCGTAGAGCTAAGCTTTAGATTTGCTGCGTTTCTGATTTTTCTACCTGTCTAAGCACCCGCAGCTGAGCCGTATGGCAACGGGACGGGGCGCAGTGTAAGTGATATTGGCACAAGTACGGCCTGCCACACTTGTGCCAATACTAACCTTTTGTTATAGGTGATGCGCAGCCCAGGTATGGTTTAGGGCTGAAGCTTATGATCTTAAGGGTTTGGGGGATTTCGGGCTTACAGTTCCCCAATACATAGCCCAACACACATTAAGTGGCCCCACTGGGGGTTATTGGTGATGATTGGGCTTCTGGAGATCTGCCCTTAAGCTAAATAATTGTTTTAGGAGGTTTAGGGTTTAGGGTTTAGGGTTGGTTTTTGGGTTTAGGATTGCCAAATTCCTACAACTTTGTACCACAATCCTAGACCCTCCTTCTTCCCTCTAGGAATACCCTGAATACCCACTACTAAGCATGAGATACCCCTATTTAAGGGTACAAGGAGAGTACGGATGATCGTTAACTGTTGAAAACCCTAAAACCTGAACCCCTGAACCCTGAAACCCCTAAACTCTAAACCCCACACCCCAAATCTTGTCAAATAGGATCTTTTGGGAATTGCTGTAGCATACGGGGCGTTCCACATCATGCCTCCCGATTGATGGGTGTAGGCATCTGCAGACCAGGAAGGTGCTGGGGTTTAGGAGTCAGGGGTTATAGGGTTTAGGGGTAAGGGTTGTAGGGTGTAGGTTTTGTGGTTAAGGATTTCGGGCTATAGCCGGGAGAAGTACATGGGTATAAGTCCAACAAACAGGCACTTTGCGACTTGTAAATAGAGTTTGCTTTTAATGGGAGGAGCCGAGCCCATTGTCGGATACAATGGTTTGGGGTTTAGGCTGTAGGGTTCATAGGGTTTAGGGAGCGCGTTCTCAAAGTGGAAGCCGTGCCATGACCACCATACCCTAAACCCTAAACCCCAATCCTGACACCGTCTGGGGTTCAGGCGCGAGTGTTTAGGGGTTTATGATAAAGGTTTAGGGTATCAAATGATGATCTGCGAAAGGAGATCAAAGTCACCAGTAAACCTGAAAACTGAGACCACGAGCCCTGGACCTCGGAACCTATAACTGGTTCATGTGAACTACAGGCAATATTTCCTGCATACTTTAATGGACATGGATTCCTGATTCGGGACTGTATTAGGGACTATACTAAACTACAAGAGGGACACCAATGTCCACTGATAAGTGGCAGTAGCTCATATAAAGCATCAAGCACTATTTGTAAAGTCACATACTTCGGCTACCCAAACCCGCGAAGCGCAATTCCTAGCGACACTACCCTGGAAGCGTTATGCAGCGGGTAAAAATCCCCCAGTAGCTACCGTAGATCCTAAACCCTAAACCTTAGATAAAGGCGTTTTACCTAAAATTCCGGGACTGCTAGGAAGATACAAGGGCCTCTACCCGGAGGTTCATGGGACCTAGGAACTCATTATAACTTGGCTTAAGCCCACCTCTACTGAGACCTACCTACATAAAGTCCACATAGGGGGTGCATAAGAAGTAAAAGCCTAGTTATACGAGCCTCCTTCAAAGGGGGGTTTTGCCGGGGAGTATTCTAGGGATTATGAATTAAGGAGGATACTAGGAGGCTAGACTGTAGCTCATATGTAGTTCCTCTAAACCTTAAACCCTAAGCACTACACTCTAAACCCTAAATAAACCCAGTTCCTAAGAATCATGAACCTGCCAGTCGGTTAAAACCCAAATCTCTGGCGCCGCACGGGGAGCTTCTGGTCGAATCCTAGCCACCACCATTCCCGCGTCCGTGTGGATCCCTTGCAGAGGGTTCAGGGTTTCGGGTTGGGGCTTGGGCTTAGAATTTAGGATTTAGGGTTTAGGATTTAGGGTTCAGGGTTGGGGTATAAGGTCCGTGCAGAGGGTACTTAGAGGCAAGCGGTGAGAGTTCCGCTACTCCGGCAGTATCACGGTTGCAGTACGCGCGAACACTACCCTGAAAAGATTCCAAGGAATAACGTCTTGATGAAGACAACCACTCTTAACTCAACCAAGAGAGTTGAGGGGGCAGTTGCCAAGGGGGTGCAACCGAGGCTGCTAACATGCAACCGACATTGCGAAATCTGCGTTCTGCCAGCAAGCAGGTGTGACAGTAAAGCTGAAACCCAAACCCTAAACCATGAGGGAAAGGGCCGAATCACAGGGGCTCATAAACGCAGAAGGCCGTCGGCCACATAGAGCATGAGCGTTGACGAGTTCAGAGAACCCCACTACAGCGCGAACGGAAATTGCAAGGTGCAAATTAACCATGACGTAAATAAATACAAATCAGGCAGTGTAGCGGCTGGGGCTCAGGACCATCTATCTTGCAGAACAAGCTTTCTGCAGTACACCTGCCAGGATAAAACCTTGTGATCATAGCAGTCTGGTGGCTTTTTGTGGGGGCAACCAAGACGCCGTTGCAGAGAACAACTAGGCAATGCGGGAGGCTATCGGCCTCCCTTGTGCCATTACTCTTGAAAGGGCCTCCTTCAACCTTGGTTCACGCTTTGCTTTGCCTTTCGGCATTTGCAAGGGCAATCTGCAACACAAAGATCTTCGACGGGTTCATGCAGATGGCTTGCCAGGCTCTGGTCTGCTGTTCAGCAAGACCGTTGTTGTCCTTCGCGATGGCCGTAAGGTCCTCTTCAAAGCGGATGGCCTTCCATCCCTTCTTCAGGCACTGAGAAAATCCGGGATAGAGCTCGCACCGCTTCGCGTGAAGCCCCGGGCCAAATAAGTCATCACAACAACGCAACTGCCATTGCTACTTCGTACAAACCTTGGCGCCTGCTGATTTACGCTTTGAATGCTGCACACATACGCTGCCCCAAACTAACATGAACGTCCAAATTGAACTCCAAACCCTAAACACTAAATCCAACCCTGAACCTAAACCCTAAACCCCTCAAGCCTGGTCTATACCGGGCCCCTTTTTAAACTCTATGTTCGTTTGGGGAATAGATCTGCTAAAAAATCTCACGAGCTTGGCCTGCTTTTTTTCGGGTACCTCTCCAAGGTTTAAGGTTTGAGGATTAGGATTTAGTGTTTAGGATTTAGGGTTTAGGATTTTGGGTTTAGGTTCAAGATTTGTGGTGTTTGGGTTTAAAGTGGGCACTTCCTGAACTGCTATCCCCTTGGCATCGGGTCTAGGGTTTATACCCTAAACCCTAAACCCTAAACCCTAAATAGGGCTTAGGCGGCCCCTTCGTCCCTGAGACGCATATCCCCCAGACTTATAATGCGCAGAACCGTTTTGTTAGCAGTTCTTAGGTTTAGGGATTTAGGGTTTAGGGTTTAGGGTTTAGGGTTTTGGGTTAGTTATAGTACAATGAAACAATTTTCTACAAAAAACACGAAAGACAGGAATGAACCCCGACGTGACATGGAATACCATCCCTTATTTATGCTAAAGCCTCAACTTGAGGTCCTAAACTGTAAGCGGTCACCAGTTTACCGACGATGGTGGTCCAGGTTGCAGAACCCTGATACTTCTTGAACCCAATTGATAAAATAGTGCATGCAAGGTATTTGGGGTACCCTAAGGCTCATTGGACTATTTGGGCCTTTCTGGGGAATGTTTGTGCGTTGGGGGTTAAGGTTTGGCATCCCATTATGCAGGTCCAAGAGCCTTAGGGTAGGGCTTCAAGCCGTAACCCTCAAAACTCCAGCAGTACACCCAAGATATAAGCTCACAATCTACCCTGCTGAACCAGTAGTAAGGCTTGGGATGTTGGAAACCAAGGCTTCGTTCTCCCCGCAATGGCCTTGTACCACTATGGGCTGTTAGACGCTAAAATTCCGAATTAGAACCCAATTAAGGGTAGATTAAGGTACCCTTAAGGTCTAATAGACCATAGCGGTAGGATTTCAGATCTAGGTATCGCCTACAGTCCAATCCCTGAAGCAAAGCATCTCAACCCCAAGGAATTCAGGGTTTACTGTTTTTTGGGGTTTAGTGTTTCTAGGGTTTGATGTTTTTAGGGTTTAGGGATTGGGGTTTAGAGGGTTTAGGGTTTTTAGGGTTTTTAGGACTTAGGTTTTTTAGTGTTTTTAGGGTTTAGGGTTTTTAGGGTTTTGGGTTTCATGTTTCGTTGTTTTTTGGGTTTAGGGTTCTAACACCCAAACCCCTAAACCCTACAAGGGCCCCCCAAGTTAGAAGTGGGGGCTATAAAAGGCATGCCGATTGGTCATGTGTAAATCGTCGTTCTTGGACTTGTATGTAAAAACATGTAACTACGGGCACCCTGCTACACTCCCCTTGGAGCTTTAGGGTACATATAACCTGACTATAACTGAAATATAACCCCAGTAGATCCCCTAATACGTTGTTGTCCTAAACTTGGCTGCTACAGTACCAGCTATACTGGGGTTTACTCCCTTATTCGGATTTTAACAATTTGGTGTCAAATCTGCAAGTACCAGTTCTATTTGGGTTAGAAGTACCCAGAACCTGGAAGTATCCCATACCCTAAACCCTATACCCCAAGCCCTACCCTGCACCAGCTGAGG
Organism: Symbiodinium pilosum; assembly: GCA_905231905.1. Lineage (NCBI taxonomy): Eukaryota > Dinophyceae > Suessiales > Symbiodiniaceae > Symbiodinium > Symbiodinium pilosum. The sequence continues at coordinate 88,142 of CAJNIZ010001636.1, forward strand.
ACTCCAGCAGAAGCGATCGCCATGGCTAGAACCGCCACGGACAGCGTGGAATGTTGGAGGGTTATGGTTGTTTGGGAGATGTACTGTAATAGGGTTTCTGGCTTGGGGTTAGGGATTGGTAGGTGGAGGGCTGAAGAAACTTGCTGGTGAGGTCTGACCCCTGTTCACAAAAAAAGCAGTAGCTTTGGATCTCTATAGAGGTATAGAACATCTTTGAGGGTTCCACGTTTGCGTCGGGGAGCGTAGAGGTATCCGGCTTCCTCATTCGTCAGCTAGGAATTTGCTCCTGAAGGGTGAATCGGGGACTGGCACCCTGCAATTGCCAACATACAAAACATGGGGTTCAGAAGTCGAGGGGTCTAGGAGTTTAGGGTTAGGGGCCTATAAGCCTAAGCATCAGCGAGGTTGGGACTCAGGTACGCGGTTTAGGGTTTAGGGTTTAGGGCATAGGGTATGAGGTCGACGCGGCATACACAAAGCAACATCACTCAGCCCTAGACCCGAAACCCAGGGATGGGGGTATGGACTTAGGACATTCCGTTGACAATCGGAGAGTTAGAAGCGGACACTGTCCTTAACCATCTATCCAAAAAGGACACCTGAACCGAAGCCCTGAACCTTAAATCCTAGACCCAAGCAACCCCAAACACATGTAACATGCTTAACATGTGCAGACAAGCTCGCTTTGAGCGAAGTTTAGGACAGCAGGGGTGCGTGCAGGTTTCAGGTTTAGGATTCATGGGGTTGACAGCTTGCCAGGAGGGGGGGTGCGGGCAACAGACAATAATCATGTGTGCGGCCCGCAGTTATCCAATTACCTGCAGCTTCGGCGTAATTACCCCCCAAGTAAGAGGTATAACCTAAAATGACCTTCATATAACCCTCATATAACCCCTTATAGAAGCCCAATATTACCCCAATGGGCCTGTAGGTCATTGCGGTTACAGGTAGGGTTGTAGGTTTCGTGGCATGTTACGCGGACGGTAGGGTGGAACCTTGAAAAAATCTAGCCCAAAAACCCTGAACCGGTTCAGGGCTTAGGGATTTAGAGTTTAGGGTTTAGGGTTGAGGGTTGAGGGTTTAGGGATTTAGGGTTTTGGGTTCGGGGTTTAGGGTCTAGGTCTTAAGCCCGGTTTGGGACTGGTTGGTTTTAGACTGTTGGTTTCACAGTTTACGTGTGCAGTGTCTAGGCTTCAGAATTCAGAGCCTACGATTCCTTTTTCAAGTTTAGGGCTTAGGGTTTAGGCTTTGGGGTTTAAGGTTCCTTCAGAAACCCTACCGTAAGAAAAAAGGGAGTACCTCTCAGATAGTGGTCCAGAGTAGAATAACATCGGGATGGCACTGAAAACTACGTACCACATGTGAGCAATCATGCGCTCGGCCCTAAACCCTAAACCCTACTTCTACATCTCCCTAAACCAGCCAAAGAAGCCAAAGGAGGGATTACCTAGGGCGTAGAGTTTAGGGTAACTCAACCGTGCCTATCTGACCCACTCTGGCTGCATTTTCGACATCCCGGCTGAACACCCCATATATTCACTCATCAAGACTCCACATGAAGCCTACATCTGCTTCTTAGGTGGCGAATATGGTAATTTCCCAAAAGAGGGGGACCCTAATATAGACCCTAATAGATTATAGTCCTTATTCTGGTGACCCCCAAAGTGGTACCCATAATTTGGGGAGGCCTCCATAGAAGTCTTGTTAGCACTGAATAGCAAGGGCACAAGCCCGGACATCGATCTAGCCTCGCAGCATGACCCCATGTGAGGAACGTTTTTGATGGTTGAACCAAGCAAACGAAAATTCTTTCAACTGCCAAATCCGCAAAGATGATGTAATCTGACTCTGCGTGGGGACTTAGGGTCCCCGCTCAAATCATGACTTACATGAGCTATAGTCTCAGCCCCTAATATCCGCATCAATAACGGCTTTAATGCTTCACCATATACTCCCTTAAAACAACCCCTCAAGGAGTTTAGACTCTCGCTCATATGCGTAATCCTGAAACCTGAAACCCCAAAGCCCTAAGCCTTTGGACATACCCAACAAGCTGCGGAATAGGTAACTTAGAATCTCATTCCTCCGGGAAAACCTCGTATATCATCTGTTAGGGTTTGGGATTTGCCATATCAAAGGCTTCAGGGTTTTAACTTTGGATCTGCAACCCTGGGCTCACAGAGCCCTCTAACACTACCAGATTTAGGGTTTAGGGTTTAGGGTTTAGGGTTTAGGGTGCATTGCGGGCATAGTTGGGGAAGGTTTGAAGACTACGACCGTAGGGGCACAACCGTGGGAAACTTTGACTGTACGGTTTGGCCTTTAGGGCTTAGGGTCTACATCTATGAATCAGGACCTTCTGATGTCCAGCACGTCCCTTACGTAAACTCTGTACCAGGACCTTCCTTGTACCCTTAATTCGGGATATATGGTCCCTAATGGTGGGTACCTAGGCCCTAATAGAGGGTAGGAGGAGGGTCTAGGTATAGTCCTAAAGTATCCTCACAACACCTGGGGCTTGAAAATTCGAAGCCCTAAACCCTAACCTGAGCCCTAAGGTCTATAGACAGGACCCGCCCCAAGCTATTCGGAGCTGTAAGGAACCAAGAAGCAGGGTTTGTGGCTTAGGATGGATCCCTCAACTGTCTGATCTGTAAGGGCTCAAGTATCTCAAAGATAGGTTTTTAGGGCCTAAAGAGTCCCAAACCCCAACCCCAAGAAACCTGAGCCCCAAATAACGTTTGAATCCTAAGCACCCATCCCCTAAATCCACAACGTTGAGGCCCTCCGCCTGCCCCTGCGCCAGTATGCGCTTCCTCTGTGCATCGAGGCGGTCCCGGATCAGGTGCCTGCACTGGCGGCACTAGCCGTGGGTAAGAGGAATGGAGGTTGAATGGGGTCCGCAGTATTGCTAATCCTAACCCTAGGGATCCAAATAACCCAATGTAGGTAATATTTACAGACTTTGGGACCCAATGTAAGTATTATTTGTGTACTTGGATCCCTAGGGTAAGCTCTAAGCCAAAATCATCCCGAAGTGCCGTAGCAACAAGGAGTGTGGGGTCCTTGTTTTTTGGTTCAGGGCGTAGCGTTCAGGATTGGGAACAGAGTTTCTGATTACTCGCATAGGAGGTGACGGCCAAGGCTTGACTCTGTTGGAGGTCTACGGGGCTCCGCATGGCGCTGAAATATTGATGCCATGGCAGTGAAAGCCAGGACATGATAAGAGTACGATGAGTAACTCATGACTCTTCTTTTCCGGTCTTTTCCTTTCCTTCAATGTAAAGACAGGACCAAAGCAGAGCGTGTTCAGTACGGGTATTTCCGAAAATTGATGCTGCCACTTCTTGAACCTGCCCGATAACCCCGAACCTCGACCCAACAACTGATGGAAGCGGGGCACAGAACAGTGCGAAGTCCTTGTGTCTAATCCTTGCACGCTCAAGCCGAGCCGGATATATAACTGTCGTAAAGAATCGATAGCCATCATAATACTGCCAACAATGCACACCGCCATAACTTATAAGACAGGAAAACATAAAAACCCTAAACTAGCAACTTGGTAGTTTCCCAAAGTAGAAGGACCCCAACATAGACCCCAAAATACTATGATCCTTATTGTGGGGACCCCCAGAAAGGTACCCAGAATTTTGGGAAACCCCCACTTCGACTCTAGTACTCATAATGGGTTTAGGGTTTAAGGTTTTCATTTTTCCATTATCCCTATATAACCCCAATATGTAACCCTAACAATGCCCCCCGCCCTCCTAATCTAAACCCTAAACCCTAAACCCTAACCCTAGACCCTAAACCCTAAACCCTAAAATCTTCGTAAGAGCGAATGGAGCCTCAACCATGCTTGCAGCTCTTGCTGCACTCCATCCAAGGTGAAGATGTGGGAGCATCCGCCTGAGACTTATCTGGTTCTTACCCAAAGGGTCCAAGGACCCAAACCCTAGGGATCCAAATAACCCAATGTAGGTAATATTTACAGACTTTGGGGCCCAATGTAGGTATTATTTGCGTACTTGGATCCCTAGGGAAATAATAGGGCTTTAGGGTCTGCATACGATTAACATTAATAGTATTTGGGACCTACAATCCTATTATTTGGGGTTACATTGGATTTAGGTCAAACACAATATCACGTTCCTTCCCTAGTGGTCCATGAAGCTATATAGTATATGCTTGGGCCAGGTATATACTATATACTATGTACCTACATGGACGGTTTGGGCGTATCAGGCTGTGGCATGTCAAACATTACGACTAACTTCCAAAAATGGCCCCTGGCCGGGACGGTGCAAATATGTAAATCCTTGGCATGTGATTCTTGCAGATATTGAACGTGTTTCGCTTAGGGCTTCATCCATGCAAGCATGCCCGGCATTGGAGTATAGAAGCGCTGGAAATTCGGCTTGAAGCATGCTTAACTTCACCAATCCATACGCAATCAGCATCATGCAAGATAAAGGTTTTGAACCTTGGGAGAGACTTTTAAGCGCATTGAGGTTAGCCGTGTCATGACCACGTCGTCAAACACTTGTTGCCCTACCTCTGAAAGTGCTCCCAAACCTCCAGACAGCTGAAATGCGTGTTGTACCTGAAGCTCTGGTTTCCTTGCCGATTTCTAAGTGTATACACATCAATACATCTTCTTGATAAAAGCAAAGCTTGGTAACACAAATTGTTGTGCTCGTTATTCAGGTCTGGGGTATTCTTGAAGCCCGAACCCAAAACTCTAAACCCAAACCTTTACTTTGAACTCTACGGCTACGGCGGATGGAGGAAATCTAGTGCCACTTCTTAGAAACTTGTGGAAGATCCCTTCCATCCACAATCCCAAAAACCCAAAGCTACAAACCTAATGCCCAAAACCCGAAACCCTAAATCCTAAACCCCGAAACCTTGAACTTCAAACCTTATTCTAGTTGAGTGTTTGTGGGACGTATGGGGCTTTTGTGGGAATTCGTACGTACTTTACTACTGGGGTTATAACCTTACTTATAATCCCCCTAACTGGACCTGTGTAGGTTAGCCCAATCAGTTATATCCAATTAAGCATTAAGCCCCTGAACTTCCAAGTAAACCCACCAAGCCCTAAACCCTAAACCCGGAACCCGAAACCCTAAACCCATAGCCCGAAACCCTAAACCCATAGCCTATTAAACGCCGTAAAACAAAGCATGCGGCCTGACTTGTTGCGCGGCGGTGGTGGCTTTTCTGGAAGCCGGAGGATTTCTTCGAGCACCTGCGGGGGGAAGGCTCTCTTCAGGGGTCTAGAAAGAAAGGTTTGGGTTTTGGATTGCTCTTGTTTAGGGTTTAGGGTTTAAGGTTATAAATGATTCGGGGGGGAGTCTCTGATAGGGATTGCATACATAAAGATCTATAGTGAAAAACTCCGAAAAAGAAAAAACAATATGTAGGGGATTATATAGTGGACTACTATAGAGGGTTGTGAAGGGGGATACTGCGAGTTGAGACTATAGCTCACATGACGTTGCTCCTGAATCCCTTTCTTACAACCCAACATATGAGCCATAATCTAAACTCCTAGTATTCCCCTTAATAACCCCCATAGTACCCCCATATATAGTCCCTAGATAATCCCTTTTAAGGAGTTTAGACTATAGCTCATATAGCTACGGGCACCTCTTTGCCGAGGTTCAGCCCACAAAAAAACATTTTTTGTTGTCACGAAATAGAACTGAACAGATTCCCTAAAGGGTCCAAGGACCCCACAAATAGGGTTTTAGGGACTAATTACTATAATTCTAATGGTATTTGGGCCCTAAAGCCCTATTATTTGGGTCGTTGGACCCTTAGGGAATAGTGGCTTAGGCTCAGGGGGTTCTGAAAGGGTTGTTTGAAGGAAATTGCTCTTGAGTAATGGTGGTTCATCAACTCCAAGCAGAATTGAAAACATCATCTGGCTGGCTGGTTATCAGACCGGGTTGCCAATATTTCATGTCGGGTTGTTTGTGCATGAAACTATGTAAGTAGCAGTAAGCATAGGAATCTTGAGGACAGAACACCAGTATTCCTTGCAAAGCACCTCTGGTGTCTTTATGACTTTATGGTGAAACAACCTTCTTGACGCAGATCTTCATGAGGCTGAAGACACAAACTGCTCAATTCCTCGCACCATCCAATCCAACTTTAAATCGAGTTTAGGGGTTAACGTTGAGGGTCTAGGGCTGATAATAGTTGCCCCCAAACCTGTCTCCCCCACACCCGGAAACCCCACAACCTGCCGCTGCAAGATTCCGCACAGATGTGAATTGCCAAGTGCATGAAGAGTCTAAATATGGCTGTCATCAGTACATGGTCTACCGTAGCCGAAATAGGTTCCAGGGAATAGAATTGAGCTTCACGGAGAGTGAAGTGGGCCTAGACAGGTTGTTTTGAGAAATATCGCTATACAGGGTTAAGGAAAATGAAAGAACTTTTGCCGAACTGTAGCTACCGAAAGTACGAAGCATCGGCAAGTCAGAAACCATCAATTCTGACGGTTTGGGCTTCAAAGTTGCATCGCAGAGCTTTCCCGACACACTCGCATTCCCTCTTTTCCGTCGGCTCAGTGACACCAAGCACAGCATGACCTGAGCAGACGGAAAACACTGCATTCAAGCCTTTGTCCGTGATCCAGTCATGTCATGTCTGCTGCTGAAGGTACGCAACACACTATATTCTGTACTATAAGTACCCCGAAGGTACCCCAAAAAAGGATCCCTAATTTTTGGAACCTCCAACTACAGTTGATACTAAAAATCCTGCCTGAGCCTAGTATACTATGATACTATAATTCCACAGGTAGCACGTACTTAGGGTCATGGAGGACTTTTGGTATCCACTCTGCAAACCCCTATAAATATCCAGTTTCCATCTCATGTTCGATTCTATTCTCCATTTGGTTCTCCATTATTGGGGTAAAATCCCTTAACCCCGAACCAACTCATTCCCAGAAGTACCGCAGGGAAAGGCAACTTGGAGAAATGGCCTGTCTGACCTCAACCCTTGGCTTAATTAGAAACAGGTCAGGATTTAGAGTTTAGGGTTTGGGGTGCAGGGTATTCGGGGTTCAGTCTTTTTTTGTCTTGAGGGTTCAGGGTTGAGGGTTCAGTCCTGAAATACTTGGGATCTTTGTAACAATTCATGGTCTACCTGGGCCTCCGAAATACTCATCATGGCCTGGGTGGAGTGTTTAGGGTTGACGGTTTAAGGATGCCTGTATACCCATCATCTACGTGACACTTGGGACCCTAAAAAAGGGTTAACCCTTTAGGTGCCTATGATAGGAGTATATAAAGGGAATCCCAAAGGGTTAAGGCTCTACGGTCCAAGCTACGTAGGACAGAAGACTAAATAACTAGCTACCAGTATCCTTTCTAGGTGCATTTAAATGCCCTATACCATTACAATATTGACAACTATTTCAGCCACTCTAGTTAGTTGTCCAAGAACATCCCTGGTTCGAGGTCTCCCATAGGTATTTGGCCAAAACATGATGAAGTTCTGCGCTACTTGATCACCACGACTCTCTCTGTCCCTCGCAGCCTATCTTTGGGCTGAGGTTTGGAGGTTTGGGGTTGAACAACATCCTCTCAGAGAGGACGTCGCAAGAAGATGTTGCTCATGAGAATTTCCTGCGCAAGCACGAGAAATCTACAAGACACTCTAGGAAATACTTGATGTTGATGACCCTAAATGGGGCAACATTTTCTTTACCCACGAACTCAAAATCCTTTTATAACCCAAAAATCAGACCCCTACTTAAGGGGGACTATAAACCCTAAGCCAAAGATCACAACCTCGAAGCACAAGAGTCTGTAATGTTGGTTCTACTCACCTCTCTTTGGAAAATACAGATGAGACGAGCTTCCTGTGTGGGGAGCATTCAACATGAACCGTCTCTACTCGCATTGCCCTCAACCTTGGACCTCTTTTTTTGTATTTTCGAAAGATTAAGAAAACTCATCCCGAAACCCTAGACCATGCGCATGGATCCTTCGTACGTCGCCCGACCCTCCAGAAGTAGAAAAGCAGCCTAAACGGTTTAGGGTTTAGCCTTTGGGAGGCCATCACATGTCAGTGTTCCGACTTTCCGTCGTTTCGCTACAATAAGTTAGGATCGGCCCTCATACAACAAAGGTCTCTACAAGGCTATGAACTAAGCCGTATAAATTCATCATTACCCCTTGGTTTGGCGGCAGTAGCGTATAGGGGCAGAAGCCGAAACCTCAAAGCATAATTACCCTAGATGCCCACGTACCTACGTAGCGGATGACTGGCCACTGGTCCTTTCTCCTACAACCCAGGAACCCTGAACGCTCAATCCTAAACCCCCCAAAACCCTAAGCCCTAAACCACACCAAAACCCTCAAACCCAGAACCCCCAACATCCTAAAACCCTGAATCCCAAATCCAATACCTCTAGACGCTTAAGCCTTGAAAACCTAAGCCCTTGATAGGTAACCGCATTTGGGTACCTGGTCTTCTAGGCTACAGGAATACATCCCTAAACCCTAAAC
>CAJNIZ010001636.1:100598-112339 GCA_905231905.1 Symbiodinium pilosum
ACTATAGTACGATAATTCCCAAGGTTCAGGGTACTTAGGGTCATGCTGGATTTTAATACCCGCTGGAAGAAACACGCCAGAAGCCCCATCATCCGTCCTGTACTGTACGGAAGGTAGGGTAGATTAGATCAAAAGAAGAACGCTGACACCTTAGAACCTTACCGTTCCTAAGCCCAGAGCCCCAAGCTCTGAGCCCTAAAGGCCCGAAACCCCATGCCCTTAGCCTTAAACCCTGACAAACCCTAACACTGACTCTCAACGTAGCTTTTCCGTTTAAGGCTTAAGAGCTTAAGGTTTAGGGTTTAGGAGTTTAAGGTTTAGTGCCCAGCGGCTGAACCTGCACGGCCCCTCCCAGCGTCTGGCCGTAGGCATCCGTCTTGGGCCTTAGCGGCAGTACAGCCGAGATATTTAAAAACATAATCATAGAGTAATGATCAGGGTTTAGGGCTAATACTATTAGCGTCACCTGGACCTCCAGGGCGGGAAAAATGATTGCCAAAAAGCCCTTAAAGACAAACGACAATGCACTTACTTTGGGGGTCCCCGCAGTAACAATGAAAGGAACAAAGCTAAAACGATGACGGTCTGGATTACTCATAGGAACAGTAGTGGTTATGACCATGAGAATGGCGATATTTGTGACAATGATGGTGACAATACTATTATAACTTGGGTACTGCCCCCCCTCAGTAACAGTTGGATAATAAGTATAATATGGCTATATAGAGCCCTTAATAGGACCCCTAATATAGACTGTTACTGTGGGGGGGGGGGCAGTACCCAAATTATAACAGAAGTGCTACCTCTATTGACTGTAGAACAAAGGAGAATTGCGCGGAAAATTGGAAGCTGGGGGTGCAGGAAATTGTTTAGGGTTTAGGGTTTAGGCTTAAGGAACTTGAAGCAGTTTTCTGTTCTGGGGTAACCGCACCATTAACTATGTTCTCTCATTATGATGGCCTACGTATTTGAAAAACCCGAAGCCCTTAACCCTAAACCGTGGAAGTTCCTTCGCAGCACCCCAGTCCTACAAGCCTCATTGGCCTTCTCAGCGCTTGGGCATTCGTATGACGGCCAAGCAAGATCTAAGAGGTTTTTGGTAATTAGCCCCAATGAATGGCGACCATATGACCATCATATGACTGTTGCAGGGTCCTTATTTCGGGCGTTGGTCCGTGGTAGATTTCCTTGTGGTGATTTCCTCCAACCATGTCAATACACTAAACCTTAACGCCTAACACCTCAGCGCGGAACCCCAAACCTGAATTGCCAACTCCTAAACCCTAAACCCTAAACCCGAAGCCCCGAAGACTCCGCAGTGCTTTTTTATATCCCATAACCTGGCAGGAAGTCTAAGAAGGCTTACATGGAAAGTTAGAAGAAAGCCACACTGCAAGATGTCAAGGCTTTAGGGCTTAGGGTTTAGGAATTAAGGTTCAGGGTTTAGGAATTATAAGGGTTCAGGATTTGGGCTTCAGGGCTTCTGATTGAGGAATTTAGGGTTCAGGATATCGGGTTTAGTTTAGGCCCTAAGCCCTAAACCCTAAACTCTAGTTTAGGCTGTGAGGTTTGTCTGTACCGTCGGCACCTAAGTGTTGGAAGAGGAAAAAAATCAAGCGGAAAGGAATATGGAAAATGAAGCTGACACCGGATCTATCTCTATCGGTTCAGTTCTTAGGGACAGTACGTATGGGCCGAACTAATCCCAAGAGGCTTTTGGAGTGTATTACATTGACAAAACCCTGAACCCTAAGCCCTAAAAGCAAAACCTTGGGCCTAAGGACCTTGGACCCCTAAACCTCCGAAACCCTATACCCCCAGGCCCTCAACATTGGTCGCAAAGACAAACGGGCTCCTACATGTGGGTGGTTGTCAACATTATGATCCCTTTTTGGGTACCCTAATTATTAGGTGCCGTATTATATACGGATCCAAAAAAGGACCATAATTTTGACAACCACCCATTGGTCAGCTCTTTCTGGTCAAGTAGTGAGGGCTTACTTTGGGTTTGGGGCTTTAGGCTTTAGCTTTCCTTAATAAGATTAGACCCTCCAATGTTGTATCTTAAGGTCCCTCTCAAGGATCCTACCCAAAAAAACATACCAAACACAAAACATAATTACACTGGATGGTCCAGGTAAGGTTAAGGAAATAGAGTTTTGATTTAGCTCACCTTGCACCCTACAAACACGGCCTTATCAGACATCAAAAGTCTTACAGGAGCTATAATCTAAACTTCTTCAAAAGGATTAGGCCTTTATTAAGGGGGACCCGAGGAGTTCAGACTATAGCTTATATGAACTACGGTCAACGCTTCTACATGCATACTGGACAGGGGTTCTTATGAAATTTAGGGACTATATCAAACTGCCAAAAGAGGTCCTATGTCCACCTTTAGTACTTCCCGGATAATTCTTAGCCAGCTATAGCTGCACATATAAGCCAATTACAAGCCCCGCAAGTCCCCTAAAATTTCTATAGGTGGGTTATAGGCTGGTAGTAAGTACCTGTGAGAATTGGGCTTGAGTACTCTAAATCTCCATGTATATTCTCAGCTCCTTATGTCAAGAGCATAGACCCTAGCCCCTAAACCCTGAATGGCTACAGGGATCATTTTGGAAAAGCTCTCAAATGCCACTCAAAGCTGGCGAGCAAGACCTAAACCCTATATGTGTCCTGGAAACCAAGGGTCTTTAGCTGATTGTCGTGCGGCTTATGATATTTAAGAAAGAAAGCCTAACATCCTTTCCTTTTCAGAAAAGCACCCTGAACCCAAAATATCCCTACATAACCCCAGCAACCCTTTCTAAAGGCACCTACATCCCTGGGTCCCTACAACCCTGAACTCCACAGCCTACATCCCAGATCCTAAGCCCTAAACCTATGCCATTCTCGTGTCCCAGGGACGAACCCAACACGTGCTGCACAAGCCCGCCGTGTCGCACCTGGCGCGTCATCCTCAGCGAAGGTGAAAAGCGGGCTTAAGGTTGTAGAGTTGATGGTTGAGGGTTTACGGTTTAAGGTTGAAGGTTTATGGTTTTCGGGATTAGAGAGATCCGAAATCCCTCAAGCTTCATCTGTCTGCCAGGGGTCTCAGCGGCGTTGAAGAGTGCTGTCTTCATGAAGTCCTTGTCCGTCATAACCTCAGTACATGGGAGTTTCTCAGCAAAAGCTACATGTCATCCTGAATGACGAGAATGTATGGAAGTTTCCGAAAATTCGGGACCCTTCATATAACAAATAGACTACATACACTGCAAAAGGGACTCCTAAATACTAAATCCCTTGAACTCCAATCTATAGACGGTACATACACATGTGTATATATATATGCATATCATATACACTCCTGTACAACCTTAACAACTACTCTAAAAAGGACCCCCCAACCCTAGATCTTGCAGAACATCTCCATTGTTTGGAAACCCCCTCATATGTGGACTAATTGAAAATTCTCCTCTCTAGGATGTCATGATAGTTACACACTCGAAGGTTCAGGCCTCAGGCTCGAAATGCAGTGTAGTGTTTGGGGTTTAGCTTCATGTTGGATCCCGAGTAGTGTGGGGGCCTTAGTTGTGCGAAGATTTGCCGAAAGTATTCAGCAACCCCTGCGTAATTGTGCTAAATTGTACGGCCTAATTAGGATGTCAATTTTCAAGCCTTTCTACCTAAGCTACCGAGCCTGGAAACGCGGGTCATAGGTCCTATTGAATTACTTTCAGCAAAACCACGGGCCAAACTTGTTTGGTGGGTCTCCCCCCCGCTGAATAGGCTACCCTGGTCCCATGGAATTTAACCTAATTAAAGCCACAACCCCTGCTGAATAGGGCCCTATTTTGTTTGGATGGGATCTAATACACCAATCTGGCCCCACCGTTTAAGTTGGTATGCAATTACGAATCAGGGTTCCTACTCGTACCAACTTAACTGGAGTCCCTTAACAGCAGCTGCACCCCGAACCCCAAACCCCGAACTCTCGAACCCTCAGCCCTAAACCCCTAAACCCTAAACTCCTAAACCGCTCAACTCTAAACCCTAAAACCCTAAACTCTAAAGCCCAAATCAACCCTAAACCCCAAACCCTCAAACCCTAAACCCTAGACACTGGGTACTGCCCCCCCCTCACTAACAGTTGGATAATCACTATAAAATGGCTATATATAGCCAATCATAGGACCCCTAATGAAGACTGTTACTGAGGGGGGGCAGTACCCAAACTAAACCCTAAAACCCTAAAACCCTAAATCCTATGTAACCCATTATGGTAGTTTCCATAGCCAATAATAGATATAGACTGTTACTGAGGGGGGGGCTAGGCCCTTAAACCCAGCTCCTGGCGGAGCCATGCTACCCGACCCAGATCAAGGATACGCTTCGCCATCATGCCGACCTTAGGGTTTCGGGTTTAGGGTTTAGGGGTTTAGGGTTTAGGGGTTTAGGGGTTTAGGGGTTTAGGGTTTAGGGGTTTAGGGTCAGTAACTCTTACTTGGGCATTGGGGGTTTATCATTTAGGGTTTAAGGTTTAGGTTTTAGGGATACGAGCCATAGTCTAAACTCCTAGAATCCCCCTTAATATCCCCTGTAGTACTCAACTATATAATCCCCTTTGAGGAGTTTAGACTATAGCTCATATAAGGTCTGGGGGTTTAGGGCTTAGGCTTTGGGGTTGATGTAGGGTCTAGGGTCACGGTTTAAAGAGGTTGGGGGACTTAGAGTGCATTTCTACTTGGGGCTATCGCAAGGAGTCACCTACCACCCCCTTACACTACACTCTGCTGGGCTCCCCCTTAATTGGCTCCAATTTGCCCTATAATCATTACTAAAAAGCACCAATGAAGGATGGGGGGTAGTAGAGGGTTTAGGGTTTAGGGTTTAGGGTTTGGGGTAGTAGAGGGGGGTGGTATGGGAACCCATAAAGAAATCCGAGAAAATACCGAGCACCAGACTCGTCGCTTAGCCAAATCCTTCGACCCGTCGCCACCAACCGCCCAACCAGCGGTGCTAACAAACTGTGCGAACTCCTGGCCAGCTAATCCAAGTAGACAATCATTAGGTACTATGTAGGGTTTAGGGTTTAGGGTGTAGGGCTCGTGAAGTAATGCTTCTAGTCAGAATTTGGGTAAGTACATGATTCTTATGGCCAGCTGCATGCACAAGCTTTACTAGCTGGAGCGTTTAGGAGGGAGGCAGAGTGGATCGCCATGGCGGTAGAAATGACAAACATACTGATGAGATGACTGAGTTAGAGAGGGGGCGGAGTATCGTTCAACTGCCCGAAGAATATCCCTAAGGTTCCATGTTGCCAATAATTACATACTTGGGGTTTGGGTGCTAGAAAGTGTAGTGCAAATGTTTGGGGAAGTACATGATTATTGGGTACTTGGCCCTTGGGGTATGATGGAATTTGATGTCTATCTGCAAGCCCGAAAACCTGAGATCCTTGCCGAAGGGCTCAAGTACTCAAGTATCTATATACATCCCCTAAACTGACATGACTATTGCCCTGATCCCAAGTACTCCATTATTGAGTACCTGCAAAACTTCCTGCTATATACACCCCCTAAAGTTCCTACATCCTGAATTTTGAATTTTTTCTGTCAGGTGGAATCAACCAAGTCCTCAACCTCCCCCCCAAACTCTAAACAAGCCCTAAACCCTAAACCCTCACACCTTTAGACCGTAAACCCTGGCGCCTCCTGGGTATTGCAAAGCCCCAGATGAGAAAGAAAAGGCCTGACCCAGCTGCTAAGGACACATGGTTTAGGGTTTAGGGTTTAGGGTAGTCCAAACTCCTGGTATCCCTCTTAATAACCCTAAAGGTTTAGTTTTAAGGAATTAACTCCCAGTATTCCCCCTTAATAACCCCTATAATACTCCGCTATACAATCCCTTATAACACTCTCTTTTGAGTTAAGGACTTTAGATTATAGCCCACATAAGGTTTTGGGGTTTTAGGTTTAAAGTGAAAGCTCAGGCTTCAGGATTCAGGGTCGGGGTTGATTGTCTAGGGTTATGTGCCTAAGCTTGGATTTGGAGTTAGGGTTTAGGGTTTAGGTTGGGGACAAACCCCGAAGCCCAATAAAAGCCCTGAAGTTCAGGTATTTATGCACAAAAGACCTGATGCACAGCGGCTTCAAATCCTGTCCGAACCCAAGTGTCCACATGTTTGGGGCTTGCCGAGAAAAACCTGCATCTTTGGGTTTAAGGTTTAGGGTTTAGGGTCCATAGGGTTTAGGGTTCAATTGGTGTATGGTTCGGCCTGTAGTGTTCAGGGTATTGGGTCTCGTGTACAGTCGTAGAGTTTACGCACCAGGGTATGGGTTTTGAGCTTGCTGCCCAGGCCACAAGGACCCTGTCTATGGAAACCCCGTATCCGAGGATCTTTTTTCTGTTTCATCTCTTTCCCAAAGGGTCCATGAAGCTATAGAATATATACATAGGCACCGAAATAGATATACAGGAGCCCTTGTGGGCACTGAGTATATACTTTACAGCTTAAACCCTAAACCTTAAACCTTCAACCCCAAACCTTAAACCTTAAACCTTCAACTAAAACCTTCAACCCCTAGCCTGAAACCTAAACCTCAAACCCTAAATCTTACACCCTAAACCTTGGACCCTAAACCCTGAACGGGCCTGTTGGGTTTGGGGTTTGACAACAGCCAAGCAGCCCGTTGACGTAGCTCTGAGAGTCGCAACGATGATGGCAGCAGGTTGCAATACAGACGCCAAAAGAAGGTCCTGTAGGTTGCATCTTCTGGCATACCCTAAAGGTGCAAGGACCCAAAAAACAGGGCTTTAGGGCTCAAATACTATAGCATTCATGGTATTTGGGCCCTAAAATCCCATTATTTGGGTCCTTGGACCCTTAGGCATAGAACTCATATAACCCCGTATGAACCCCATATATTCCCCTATAGGCGATAGGGTTTGGGGTTCAGGGTTCAGGGTTGCATGACTGCTTCGGGGCTACCCTTCCCCAAAAGTCCAACCTGAACCCCGAAAGTATGCCCTAGACCCTAAACCCTAACGGTCGTTGTTGGACATTTTGGATGGCTGTGGGCTACTTTCAGGGTTGAGGAAATACCTAATGGGTTTAGGGCTTAATTAGGGTGGATAATTTCGGCTTGAAGGGGGTCAAGATTGTGTATTATGAAGACAGGCCTTGAGGGTTTTAGAACTGTCTCCATTTGTAAGAGTTCAACAAGATTCAGCATCCGTAAGATTTTGGGGGGACTTAAACCCTAAACTTTACCGTAAACCCTCATTGTGGAGAGGGGGAAGCCCTCAAAGGTTAGGCTTTAATGAGCGCACTGCGGTTTGGGGTGCGCCGATGAGGCGTGCTTAGGATCACGACCTAGGGCACAAGGGCACAGAACTCAGGCGCGCTGCCACATGTGTAGGGTTTAGGGTTTAGGGTTTAGGATTTAGGATTTAGGGTTTAGGGTGTAGGGTTTAGGGTTGGGTACTGCCCCCCTTCATGAACAGTCTATATCAGGGCTCCTATTAGTAAGGGGCTATGTATAACCATATTATAATTATTATCAAACTCTTACTGAGTGGGGGCAGCATCCAAGGTTTAGGGTTTAGGACGTAAACCCAAAACCCTAAACTCTAAACCTCCAAACACAAAACCCTCAATCCCAGAAGACAAAAACCCGAATGGGGCTGTGGCTGCGGCCTCGCATACCTTGTGCAATGAAAAAACAGTATTTTGGCGGAGTCCCCTGCTGCCATCTAATTTTGCAGCTGTGGCTTCACCCAAACTCTTAATTGTTTTTTGGGTTTAGGATTCTAAGACTGGGCATAAGGCTACAAATCCAGGATCTCAACTCTGCACAATACGTACATCCTGGACCCCAAGACCCCCGAAATCTCGAAAACCTGAATCCTGAACACCAGACCTTCAGCCCTAAACCTCAAACCCTGAGCCGCTAACCCTATACCCTGAACCCCAAGCCCTTAACCCGCTACATGGCTCCCTTGCAAGCGGTGTCCTCGTCCCTCGACTTCCCGACTGAAGGCCTCCTTGTGAAGTTATGGGCCTCCTACTGTCAAAACTTAAAGGTTTAGGGCTGGGGCATACTATGGTAGCCCAATTCCCAAACTATCATGTACTTATAGTCCCCCTAGAGTTGATAGAATATGGCTTTGGGTATGTTATAATAAGATCCCCATATACCCCATTTTCTATCTACTTAAGGGGGGCAACAGGGTAAGGGAGAATGTATGGTCTCAACCGTATGTTGCCTTCAGATCCCCTGGTAGCTGGGTCTTAGCGAATCAGGCTTTGTCAGCAGGAGGGCTGCCAGCTGGGACAATTACCACAGAATCCCTACCTTGAACTTCATGGGTTAAATCTTAAACCTTAAACCCTAAACCCTAGATCCCTAACCCTAAATCCCTAAACCCTAAATCCCTAAACCCTAACTACCAAACCATAAACCCTAAACTCTATGGCTTAGGGGGGCAGGTACATTCCGTCTGTAAGCCCTCCTCTTTCTTCGCTTCTGCAGGGATCGCGAAGGCACCATCGTCGACGAACCCCTGGGCCGAGTCTTCTGCAGACAGCCCCCTGGGTTCAAGTAGAGCATTTAGCCACGTTTCATCGACAAGATCATAGTGGTTGTAGCCGTTGTAGTAGAGGTAGATCGGGTCCCTGCTCTGCTGCTCCGGGTCGGATGGGTACTGCTGTTCATCGTAGACGTATGCGCTCTCCAGATTTCAGCACAAGGCAATGACGGGCCGAGCCAATCCCAAAGGGTCCAAGTACCTAATAATCATATACTTTCCCAAAACCTGTACTAGAATTCCTATTACCCAAATCCCAAGTACCTAATTATTGGGTACTTGGACCCTAAACCCTAAACCCCATATATCCCTATATAACCCTATCATAACCCTATAGATCCCCCTTAAAGGGACCTATTTATTGGGTACATGGACCCTCTGGGAATACCTATACAAGGAATTCAGAACTATACCTCGCATGGGGTTTAGGGCTAACAAAGAAACCATGAAGGTCTTGAACATTATAAGGACATCCCTGACCTTAGCTACAAAGACTCACTCCTTACCCACCACAACGCGCGGTTTAGGGTTTAGGGTTTAGGGTTGATAAGGGCCCCTTCAAAGCAGCCCCTCAACCCCCAATAGGCTCCAAATTTGTCCTAACAGCCCCTACTAGCTCGTGTGTATGGCGCCCAAGCGAGGGAGCGCATATATCAACCCTACCAGCAGCCCTAAACCTTAGGGTTTAGGGTTTAAGCACTAAGCCCTAAACGCTAAATCCTGAGCATGGTCCTAAGATCCCCCGGATATGAACTGTAGGCCAGAGCCCCTAAAACACAGTTGATACTAAAAAGCTGGCATGATCCTATATACCCAAACTTTGGTGGGTTTAGGGTTTAGGGTTTAGGACTCTGAACCCTAAGCCCGGAAACCGTTAAACCTGAACCCCAAACAGACCTTGTTGAATATCAGCTGCAGTCTGAGAAGCTTCTACACGGCCTTGCCTTGAAACCGCTAAGCCTGGACGGCAAATCCCCTCCTCCTACGGTAGAAGCCACCCCCCTCCCTCATAATGAATTTAAGGGTTCCCAAAATTGCGGATACCTTTAGCACTTTCCCCAGGGTTGTTCTCAACATTATGGGTTCCTTTTGGTCATACATTACATTACGACACCTAATATTTACTGGTACCAAAACGGGATCTTGATTTTGGGAATTACCCAAATAAAAGTGGCTACAGTATTCGGGGGTACATACAGCATTTGGGGGTCTATACTGGGGTCCGCGTATTTTAAGGAACCAGATGCTCCTAAAACAACTGGTCGGTTCTATATTCGCTATAGTCTAAACTCCGAGTTTTCCGGTAAGAAGCCCTATAAAGTGTCCCTAATGATCCCCGATATAGCACCTGTTTAAGGAGTTTAGTCTACTGTAGCTCCTTTGAAGAATATCGATGACTTGGAGGGTCAAGCGGACTTAGTAAGTAGGTTAGTAATATCATAAATAGGGTTACTATATGGGCTATAGGGGTTCTTAACCTGCTTACTAAGTCCCCCTGACCCTCCAAGTAGGGGGCGGGTAGGACTCATTCCAAAAGGGCGACGGGAATTAGGCACCTTACTCCTGGCGTCCTTCAAGGACCTCAGAGCAATATCCGTGGCGCCACCGCCTTGGGGTAATGGTGTACGTTTTAGGGGTTAGGGTTTAGGTTTTAGGGTTTAACGTTTAGGGTTTAGGGTTGGTTGGATTCAGGGTTTAACATTGGGGTACACTCCTCAAGGGTCCAAGTGTCTAATACTCATGATTATACTTACCCAAGACATGTATTACTATAATTACTGTAACTCCAAACCCAAGTACCTAATTATTGGGTACTTGGACCCTCTAGCATTTGGATTCCCACAAACTCAGGGTCCCTTGTTGGGAGCCCGTCAAATCAGGAGCTCCGCGTTTGGCGTGCACAAGTGAGGGACCCAGACTTTGGGGAAGCACCTAATCCAGTTAAGGGATTAGGGTCCTTCACTAAACTAACACGGACCTGCATATAGACCTCTTCAGGACAAGCTGCTGCTCATGTTTGACGGTCCCTCGTCTGGTTCCATGTTCTTCTTGGGCGGGGTACGCTAGCAAACGGCAATAGGTTTTTGGGAAACCTCCACTTTCGATCCTGAACAGGCGTCCGGTGAAAAGCCTGACCCCAAGCGCCTAAACCCTAAACCCTAAACCAGTGGACTCTGTTGGGTAGTACATGCTAATTAGTTACATTCTGTGGGTCCGTAGGGTGAATGCTTAGACTAGTTTTCCGAGGGCCCATATACCAAATAGCATGTAGGTACCTAGACCCTCGGGGCTTAAGGCTTCAGGAGGTCAGGGGTTTGGGA
This sequence comes from Symbiodinium pilosum, assembly GCA_905231905.1. Lineage (NCBI taxonomy): Eukaryota > Dinophyceae > Suessiales > Symbiodiniaceae > Symbiodinium > Symbiodinium pilosum. The sequence goes on from CAJNIZ010001636.1 coordinate 111,491, forward strand.
GACAAGATTTGAGCTTGCGTTTTGGGGTAAGAGGCCTGAGCTTTTGGACGAATCTGACAGAGATGAGGGGACGACAGGAGGAACCCAATCATATCGGACATCTGCACGACGCTGTGTATGGAGGAAATCTTGCATCTTAGATGGCCCCGATAGAAGCAACTGCAGTACTGTACTTTGGGGTCACCAAGTGGTGCCAGATGTCCATCATCCACCATAGTAAGGGTTTCCTCTTCAAAACCAGGGTGCCTAGCAACCCTCAACCCAGAACCGTAATCCCTAGTCCTAAACCCTAAACCCAATCCCTGATCCCTATACCCTAAACACGGAGGCGAGTCAGCATCAGCAACAACTTTTTTGCGTTCAACTCGGCTTCCTAAGCTGGCCCTGAACCCTTAAGGCCTAAGGGTTTTTAGAGTTCGGGTTTAAGGTGCTGCCTCAGCTGCCTCAGTCAGACTGAAGTTTCACTTAGGGATTTCCAAGAATTAGAGCTCCCATAATAAGAAAAATAGTATATTGGGGTCCATATTGGGGTGCCCCAAATTATGGAGAGTGCCCCAAATTATGGAAACTAGCAGATTCTAAATCGCCTGAATTCTTCTTTCACCAAAGAAGCCAAAGTAACTACATATGGGATGGTTTCCTTGAAGAGAATCCCCACATTGTACCAACGTTTAGGGTTTATTAGCCAATTCCTGGTATAGAGGCCCCACTTGATACCATCTGGACCTAAACCCTAAACCCTAAATCCTAAACCCTAAAACCTAAACCCGAAACCCTAAGCCCTAAACCCTAAACCCTCAAACCCTCAAACCCTTAAACCCTAAATCCTAAACCCTAAACTGAGGATCC
>CAJNIZ010001636.1:112439-131349 GCA_905231905.1 Symbiodinium pilosum
CATGTTCGCTTCCATTTCCTGGGTTGCTGTTAAGGAACTTAAATTAAGCTATATTATCCCCTATAATGGAGAATCAAATGGAAAAGAAAATGGAAAATGAAATGGAAACTGGGGTAATATAGGGAGTTAAGGAACTTACATTAAGTTACCATCATGGGTATATATAATAAATAAAAGGGTTTCCCCAATATAGAAACTCAATTTAAATTCCCTAACATCAACCAAGACAACCCACGTTTTTCGGACTCACGCCTTGAAACCTTAAAGCCACAGTCCTAAACCTTCTGGGGTTCCAAGCCCTGCATCAACCCTAAACACGGAAAGGTCCATAGCCTAAATCCTGAAAACCCAAAAAACTCCCCTCAACCTAGAAATACTGAAACCCAAATTTAGCCCGAAATCCCAAACCGTAAGTTTCACATCAACGCTGAATCCTGAAACTCATTTGAGCCCTTCATGGCCAAACCCTAAACCCCTAAACCCCAAAACCCTAAACCCCATAAGCCCTTAATTCTCAACCCCAAGTTCCAAACGAACAGCCCGGGGCACAAAGATGCTTCGCGCAGGCACAGAGGGACTGTGGCGGCCAATGTTCACTCGCCTGACCGCGCGCTTTGGGTTACAGGCATTTATATCCCTAGGGATCCAAGTACACAAATAATACCTACATTGGCCCCAAAGTCTGTAAATATTACCTACATTGGGTTATTTGGATCCCTAGGGTATGTACATATCTTTGCATATACATATAAGGATCTTTGAGCGGATATTTATAGAGAAAGGTATAGGGATGCATAGGGGGTATTATATAGGTCTTAGGGCTCAAGTACCAAAATGTTGGGATTTTAAATGCCAAAAGCGATTCGGTTTGAGTCGGGTACGTGCCTCCTTGGGATTTTGCCATGGGGTTTAAGGTTTAGAGATGTTTGGAGTTTAGGGCTTGGAGCTTAGGCCCTAAACCCTCAACCCTAATAAACGGTTTAGGGCTTAAGACTTCGGGTCTAGGGCTCAGTGCTTAGGGTTTATGGTGTAGGGCCTGGCTGGCTTTGGGGGCTGAGGCCTTTGAATTCGGGAGCTTCAAAAAAAAGAGTAGTCCCGTTTGTGCACCCCCAAATACCTAAACCCTAAACCCTACTGCAATTCTTCTTTAAACGGGACCCCGAATTTTGGAAAAGCCCCATTTGTCACATTTGGTGATTAGGGTGTATAGAATCCATGCATCTTAGATCTTTAGGGTGTGGGGTTGGATTTCAAATTAGGTTCGCGGGTTTAGGGCTTAGAGGAACTCAGGAAGAGTAGGTTCTAGGATTTCGGGCCTGGGACTTGGTGGCTGGAGGAAATCGTGCAAGCATGTCGGCTAGCGCGCATCAGCTAGTGCAATTCTAGATAATCAACGACCTTTATTCAAGTTACTCTGATAGTGCAATCCTATTATTTACTGTATACCATATACCCATATTATGGTAAGTTAACTTAAGTTCCTTTACAGAATCCCAAGACTCGAATAGAAAGTGCCGCGCAGTGATTCTTTGGAGCTTCCCTACGTATTTCTTAGGTGGCGCTATAGGTCAGACGATAATAGTTGTAACTGTAGCAGCCTGGAAACTTTATGTATAAGTTAGGAGGATCCCCTGTAGTAGAAGAACTATAATAGGAACAAAACAGGGCGCAAATATAATCGGTATTATCCCGAATATATAATCACTGGTACTGGGGAGGGTCCACCTAACATATAACCACACCTGCCAGGAACCTGCAAGCCGGATTCTTTTGGACAGGATCCTCTGGGATGCCCTATTCCACCCTATGTGCGCCGAAGGGTCCGGTATACAACAATCATACACTTCCGGATCCTTGTATTGGTAATCGGTACCCAGGCTTTTGGGAGTATATGATAGTAAATTACTTTGGACCCTGTGGATAAGCCCTTTAGGACGCCTAATGTGGTTATAATTGGCTCATAGAAACCAGGTCTATTTCGATGAACCTCCCGTATAGGACCTAAACCCTAAACCGCCTGAAACGCTGCAGCAGTGCGCCACAGTTCCTGACACGGTATAAGTTGGGGGAGTGTCCATGGTGTAGGGCCCAGGGTTACGCAAGTGAGTTCCTAAAAAGTTCATCCTGGAGGTGGTAGGGGGGTTTCATGTCCCTTCAATCCCCATAGACTCCGAGGGTGTGAAGGGAGGCGGTGGAGAAACTGCAATTTCTCAACCCATGTAAGGACCCAGGTAAAGAGATATACTGTATTCGAGGGGGTGTTCCAAGATTAGCACACTTTTTTGGGTCCTCAGTGACAACCAGAAGGCAATGACAATGCCCGGAAAGCAGCAATGACAACATCATCGGCAAATGGCGAAAACAATCAACCAGCGTGCGCGCGTTCAGCAGCCTCTTGGCGAGCAGCAATGCATAGAACGAAGCAAACAAACGATGGCACATGGAAAGTAATGGCATTCAGGGTATGGAAGAGGATGCAGGAACTGACCAGGAACAGGCAAGCTGAACAATCTAAGCTTGTTTTGTTTTTTACTCACCTAGATCTTGAAATATCCCCTGCTAGGCACCCTTAACGATAGGCTCTAGGGCTCAAAGTATATATTATTGTGTACCGTAGACCATACAGCCGTAGTACTTGCACACCTGGACCTGAATGCCCAGGATATATCTAGTCTATATATATATATGCATATGGGCGTTGGTCTAAATTAAGGTACCGTAGCTCCCCAAACAATTAACACCTTCCGCCCGGGCTTCCGCCACCTTCCGCGCGCCAGGCTTTTTTTGCAAGGTTTTTACATGATTTATTTTCTGGGCACATTTTTGCTGGGATCACAATTGGTAGCCAAAGTACACACAACCGTTTGAAAACGTTTAGGGGAACTCTCAGAAAGCATGTTTGACACTGCTCTTGCCAGAAGACATTCGGCCCCTGGGAATACGCTGCACATGCTATCAAATGAGGGGGCCCACAATGCAAAATGCATTTTTCAAGGCCGCAAAAATGCATTTTGCGGTTCCTTTGTCCATCCCTCCAGGGCCCTCAAATTAAGGAGCGCCACAAGGAAAAATGCATTTTTCAGGCCCCATAAATGGATTTTGCTTTTATTTGTCCATCCCCCGAGGCCCTCAAATGGGGCCCCACAAGGCAAAATGCATTTTCCCAGGCCCCAAAAATGGATTTTGGATTTTCTTTGACTATCCCCACGGCCATCAAATTCAAGGGACCCGCACAGCAAAATTCATTTTTCAAGGCCGCAAAAATGCATTTGGCAGTTCTTGTGTCCATCCCCCAAAGGCCCTCAAGTTAAGGAGCGCCACAAAGCAAAATGCATTTTTCCAGGCTCCAAAAATGCATTTTGCATTTTCTTTGTCCATCCCCCAAGGCCATCAAATTATGAGGCCCCACAAAGCAACATGCAGTTTTCCAGGCCCCGAAAGTGCATTTTGCAGTTCCATTGTCCATCCCTCGAGGCCATCAAATTTAAGGGCCTCACAAAGCCAAATGCGTTTTCAACCTCCCAAAACGCATGGTGCCAGTATCTCATCAGTTGGGTGACAGGGCCAAGCAGAATTTTCTTAGCAAAGCGCACAGTTTGGCGCAAGGACAAGGCCGCATTGGCCTGCCACCGCGTGCAAGCCTTTGTGCTTCCGCGGTTCCTCCGCGAAGCTTCCGCCAAACGCCCTTGCACAACCCATCCAAACTCCAACTTGTTTGCGAACTCACTTTCCTCCAAGCACAATCTCAAACAATTTGTTTTATGCACCCTTGGCAACACGCTGGTCAAAGAAATTCCAAAATGCATTTTTGGAGCCTGGAGAAATGCATTTTGCTTTGTGGGCCCCCCTTAATTTGAGGGCCTCAGAGGATGGACAAATAAAAGCAAAATGCATTTGTGGGGCCTGGAGAAATACATTTTGCTTTGTGGCGCTCCTTAACTTGAGGGCCTTTGGGGGATGGACACAAGAACTGCCAAATGCATTTTCAGGGCCTGCAAAAATGAATTTTGCTGTGCGGGTCCCTTGAATTTGATGGCCGTGGGGGATAGTCAAAGAAAATCCAAAATCATTTTTGGGGCCTGGGAAAATGCATTTTGCCTTGTGGGGCCCCATTTGAAGGCCTCGAGGGATGGACAAATAAAAGCAAAATCCATTTATGGGGCCTGAAAAATGCATTTTTCCTTGTGGCGCTCCTTAATTTCAGAGCCTTGGGGGATGGACAAAGGGACCGCAAAATGCATTTTTGCGGCCTTGAAAAATGCATTTTGCTTTGTGGACCCCCCTTAATTTGCCTTTTGCTTTGTTGGGGATGGCCTCACGGTATGGATCACAGACCTGGCATTGGGATGCTGACATGTTTGAGTTTCTGGAGCTCCCATGCCTTTTGATAAGCTTTCGAATTCCTGTTTGACAAACTTGCCGTGTCTCATATCATCGAACCTTGGCACCTCACATTTGGTATAGTACCAACGGCCTTCCGCCCGGGCTTCCGCCACCTTCCGCGCGCCAGGGTTTTTGCACGGTTTTTAAATGATTTATGTTTAAAAAACCGGCCAAGAGGAAACCATAGAGGAGGGGTTTTAGATCGACACCTCTATATATATATATACATATATATATACATATATATATACATATATATATATATATGGCCGTCACATGTGACCCAACAACAGACCCTAGCCCACAAAACCCTAAGCACTAAACACCAACCCCTCAGAAACCCAAAACGTGGGTTCTACAGAAATTGGGAAGCTGTTGTTGGGGTGATTGTTCTGAATGGCAGATACTATTTTTTTGGGCATGGAAGGGAACCCCGGTTCTGGAAGCTAAGCGGATAGGGTTTAGGGCTAAACCCTAACCCTAAAACCTTAACCCTAAACCGGTTTAGGGTATAGGGTTCAGGGATCGCTTAGGGTTTACGGACACTATGTGGTTGCGTTGCCTTGCATGCTGGAACACAGTACCTTCAAACTGGGTTCTTTTGGGGGGTTCAGACTAGCATCATAGGCAATCTAGAACCTCCACGAAGCAGTTTGTACACATGTGTTTTATGTATAGATGTATGTACATATGTGCCCCTAAAGGCCCACGTACCGAAATATTGGCACTGTAGGTCCCAAATATTATATTCTGAGTGGTATTTGGGACTAAAGCCCCATGATTTGGGCACTTGGAACCTTAGGGTGTATTGAGAAAAAGTGATACGTGTATTGACTGACAACCACCGCCCTGTGTAACTAGGATCTACATGTATCTACATCGTTAGAACCGACCCCCTGATGCCCACCCGGCACAATGCTGATAACGCAGCAGATGGAGCCTAGTAAGGATATGGCTTAGGATCAGCCACTGCAGCATTCCAGTCTCTAAAGAGGCACTACACTTGTGCTTAAGATACCCCCCCATTACCCTTGACGCTTTTGAACCGGAGCACTCGAAACCCTAAACTTACTGGTGCTTGATAGGGAATAAGGTAATCCCTATATATAATCCCTAGATATGACAGTCCCTGCTAACCCCAGTAAGTAAACTCTAAATCTCACTGCTCCTCAAACGAACATGGAACATGGAAGCCACCAGGGTAAAAGAATACTTTCTTCTTCAAAGGGCTTCCATACAAGATTTGGGGGGCGGTATGTATGTCTGTATGTATGCTTCTCTGTAAGCCTCGACCCTAAGCCCTAAACCCTGAACACTGATTCGATCCGAAAACCCCAAGCGCTGAATCCGAATTCATGTGTTAATTTCCAGAAAGGGGTGGACCCCAATCTAGACCCCCCCAAAACACTATAGTCCTTTTTTGGGGGACCCCCAAAAAAGGTACCCCAAATATTGCGAAACCCTACTTCTATACAGGTACCCCTATTTTTGGGAAAGCGACTTCATGTCTAGGAGCTCTAAACTGAACCCTAGATTTGGGGTTTAGGATTTAGGGTTTAGAGACTATAAACCTACCACCCTAAACTCTATACCCTAAACCCTAAACCCTAAACCCTAAACCCTAAGCCCTAAACCCTAAACCCCACCATCTATAGGACCTGAGGGCCTCCAAGCGCTCTGCAGGACCCAGGAAGCCTCCATCTGCGGCGCCGCTGAGCGACCTCGGGCCCACGGGTTTAGGGTTTAGGGTTTAGGGTTTAGGGTCAGGGGGGCTTAGTAAGTAGGTTAATAATGGGGATAAGTAGGGATACTATATGGGTTATAGGGGTTATTAGCCTACTTACTAAGTCCCCCTGACCCTCCAAGTAGGGCTTAGGAAACCCTGGTTAAGGGCTGGCTGTTCAGGATTTTGGGTTTAGGGTTCAGGGTGTAGGTAAAGTCTACCGACGGTATAGCCCATGTACCTATTAAAAAAAAGGTTTTGTAGTTTTGTACCCAATATTTAGGCATCTTTACGTTGTTTAGGAAAGAGAATAAGCGGTGGGGGGAGGCTAGGAGGGTCCTGGGTTGGCCCTTAAAACCCTTTGAAAAATCTCAGTACATAGGGTCCCTTATTAAAGCCATTAGGGAAAATATTGAATATCCCAGGGGCCTACCCAGAGTCTTACTTTGAACTTATAACTCAAAGCAAGTGACCCAGCAACTGATGCAGAAGGCACGGCTGCCCATCCCACTGTTCGACTAGCTCGTCGTAGCTGATCCCTGACCCCCAATATTCACCACACTACATGCGCTGGAATCCAATGTTCACTAAATTTGAATGCTCACTATAAGAGACCTTGCATACGTTGTACACCCGGGACATATCTCAATGGACGAGCTCGCAATGGCTAGCATTACTGGAAGCTAATCTTTGGAGCTGTGCTTCTGACTGCTGCGTGAGCCAAACTTCTCAAACTCGAGATCTTCCACAGTTGGGACCTGCGCCTGTCTCCTTTGCGAAGAGCAGGCTTGAAGGTCTTCAAAACCTTCGCGGCTGCTACCTTTTCTGCGCCAGCTGGCACTAGACTCTCACAGCCACAGCTATCTGTAGCTTTGTGTCGGCAAACATTATATACCAATCGCAGAAACCCTAGACCCTAAACCTGATCATTGCGGAGGTGATCACGACGGCAAGCCATATCCTCTGGCACACGTGTAAGTGCTCCCCGTTGGGACACCAAGCTGTATTTAGGGTTTAGGGGCTTCCACAAGCCAAGCATTGCGTTCGTAACGACATCACGATCGCTCTGAACAAGCACTGCTTGGGGGGTTTAGGGGCTTTAGGGCTTTGATGTCCGAGGGTTTAGCGTAAGGTGTTTGTGGCAGCAATGGAAGGCATAGGCGTCGTCAGCAAGCACCTGAGGATCAGTAGTCAGTCACGGAGCACCTTGCAGCCTTTTACATCAGGCCCTTCATGAGCCTCTCCCCCTGTGCACTACTCGTCATAAATAAGGAATAGAGTTACAGATGCACTACACTTTGTGGTTGCGGTTGGTGGGTTGCAAGTGAGCCACCGTAAGGGATAACTGCAATCCTTATCCTGACCAGTCTTGAATCCCCGAAGAAGCGAGGCTTTCAGAAATGGGCTTTGCGGTCTAATTGGCCTGAATAAAGGCTTAGGGCTTCGGGACTGCCATTTCCCCCTACACCTAAACTCGACTCCCTTAACCCCCCGGCCCAAAAAACCTGCTAGTCGTAACCCCCCCTCCAAAACTCCTACACCCCTACTTACCCAAGCCCTATAAAATCAACACTGCCTACAGTGACCTCCTGCCAAGAAACTGCTTAAAACATAGCCTTCCAGGACAAAGCCCCGTTATTTGCCAAAGTGGCCACCGTTGGCACATCACAAGCCTGGAACCCATAAACCTAGGGTTTAGGGTTCGGGGGGGCAAATTCAATTCCCAATTTAAAGGCATTTTGGTACTATTCCCTATGTAACCACCATTTAGGGTGACGTCGGGTGAGGTCGCTTTAAGTTGCTCACTGTACAAATCAGTTTCCATGCCGTGTTCCATGTTCTTTTCTTGTAGTGGGATCTGTGTTCTTGGGGCCCGGAAACCTATACCCTAAACTCTCAAAATGAAATACACATTACAATTACTTGCCGATCCCAATTTTGATGTTGCAGCTTGACTGATGCTGTTTCAAAAGTTCGAAGCATTAAGAGATTTTTCAAGTCCTGGCAAAGCTGCCCTTTCCAGTGTCTTTCCAGAGCATTGCCAACACATTTTCAGCTTGACTTAAGTTTCAAACGAATCGTCAAAAGCAACATGACCCCCTAAACCCTCAGTAATTATCGTAAGCCCCTACACCGACCCTATGTAATTGGAATAATCCCATACGCAACCACCGTTGAACCCTAAATCCTACAGGTAATACCTGAACCCTAAGACAAAAAACACTAAGACTCTCAACCCTAAACCTTTGTAAATAAGCCCCAATAGAGTAGGGCCCAGGCAGCGCGTCACTGCGGAAATTGGCGGCTTTCGGAAGCGAGGAGGAGTCCTCAGCCCATTTTTGGAATGTGTTTCACGTTTTGGGGGGATCTCTCAGGTGGGTTTGAAGTTTTTGGTTGGCTTTAGCCAAGGGTTTTGTTAGGGGATTTAGGGCTAAGTGCTGGGAACCTGTCGGTATGGGGGGTTTAGGTCTTTCAGTGTTTGCCTTCGAGTTCTAGGGCTCCAAGGTCTAGGGATTTAGGCCGCCACTCTTTTTGAGCTCTCAGATCTAGGGTCAATAGGGTTGAAGGGTTTAGGATGAGGCTTCAGGTCTTAAGGTATTCCAGGTGTATCTTCCTCATGACCTCTCGTTGGTTTAGGGTATGCCGCCGATTGAGGGACTACAGGCAGCACCCCTAGATACTCCAGCGCATTCATCCAGGCCCCACGAAAAGATGTTTATGACTCTGTAGGGAGTATATCGGGAGTACGTGTGACTAAAATTCAAATTTGTCAAACCTACCTCTGCTAAACCCTAAACCCTAAAACCCTAAACCCTAAACCCTGTGCTTAACTGCTTCCTAATGCAGGGAGCAAGCTTCAGGCTCTGCAGTTCAATTTAGAATCCATGCGCTGGAAGGTGTCTAGGTACGTATATTACGGAATGAAGGTTATCTACAACAGTACTCACTAAGGGTCCAAGGACCAAATAATAGGGTTTTAGGGCCCAAATGCTGTTATATTATTGGTAGTTAGGCACTCAAGCCCTATTATTTGGGTCGTTGGACCCTCTGGGACTCATAGGGTCCTGCAAGAAGATACCTGCTGAGTTGTAGCTTGGGGTTTCCCTGCGTAGGCCTAGCTGCAATTTCAATACACATCATGGTACCCAGAACCCTAAACTGCAGTACGCACACATCATGGTACCCAGAACAAGCTTAGACTTGCAGCATTTGTTTCGCTCTAGTGGCTCTCTCCTGTTTAGGGTTCAGGTATCTAGATGTTCTGGACTAGGGCAACTACGTGTGTACTTCCGAGATGAACCTCTCTGCTTGCAAAACATAAGTGGTAGTTTCCCAAAGTAGGAGAAACCCAATGTAGACCCCAATGTTCTCCAATGCTGATTTTTGGGACCTCCAAAAACCTATCCCTGATCTGGGAAACCCTGGATACCCCTATATATCCCGTCTAACCCCTTTAAAATGTGCCCAGAAATTTGGGAAAACCTAAACGCTAGACCCCAAACTCCAAACCCTGAGCTCTGCAATATCCCTACATATCCACTATAACCCTAAATGACCCTAAACCCTACTATAACCCCTTTAAAGGTTCCCATTGTTTTGGGAGGCCCCCAAGTACAGAGACCAGAATCCTCATAGCTTCATCGAGGACTTGGGATGATTCTGCGGTGGTTGAAGTACCCCCGGTGGTTTAGGGCTTAGTGTTTAGAGTTTAGGGTTTATAGTTTGGAGTTTAGGGTTTAAAGTTTCGGGCTTAGAGCTTGGAAATTCAATTGGAGAAGAACATGGACAAATGAAATGGAAAATGCGCTCAACGCGCCATGTAGGGAATTTGAATTCTTACTTTGAGGTCCAGGGGTCTCCTAGAAAGGTTTGTTGTGGAGGGGTTCAGGGTGCCACGTTGGCAAGGGTTTGGGGTTTAGGGCGTTAGGGTTACGTGTCTAGGGTTTAGGGCTTGTGAAGAACAAGTTGTGGAAGCAACGGGCGATCTTCACACCGCTTATCAACTACGGCAGCCTCTGTCTGCAAGCAAACCTGAACTTACCAGCGCTCCTTACGCCCTAAACCATAAAACCTAAACTCTCAACCCAAAACCCTACACCCCACACCCGAAGGCTTTGAAGCCCTGCATCCCGAATCCTGAAAACAGCGACAGCCACTCGCGAACAGTGGCAAACTGCATGGCTCATGCACGCGCCCCAGTTTTCTCTCACCCTGCCAATGCGAGGGTGCTTGGAGGTTCATAAGAGTTATCAGCCAAATCATTTTCATGTGAGCTATAATCTAAAGTCTCAGCATACCCCCTGATATCCTCTATGGTAGTCGCCTATATGGCCCCTTGTAGAACCCCCTTCAGGGATTTCACGCTATAGCTCATGTAGCTAATTAGTGGAATGAACCTTCAAGCGGAATTCAGGCTCTCCCCAGCGCTGCCTGAACCAGACCACTACTCTGGCGTTCCGGATCAGGGTGGGGGGCCTAAAACACTCTCGTTTGCAACAACCATGAGAGAAAGACACTTCAAGCAACACCCTAAACCCTAAACCCTGAACCCTAAATCCTGGCCTAATACAGACGTTTACCAGGCTTCAAACTCTCCGCTGCTGTGCACATATACACTGCCCTCTGACAGAACAAACTTTAACGGAACAGGCCCAGATGCCAGGGCGTCAATTAGAGAAAGGTGCGCATTGATAAATAGCATCTGTTTCCCGCCCATATATAACCTGAAATATGTAAAGTATACTGCACCCCGAATGTAGCTCAAAACATATAATGTGTTTTTTGGGGGGAAGCTTCGCGCTTGAGCACCAATCCCCTAAAGCCTACCTCTAAATAGGATATAGGGTTGCATCAGGCGGGCCCTATACGCTTTGAAGCCGCAAACCCAACACGGAAGCCGTCATCCGATGCCTTGTACCCTTTTGGGGGGTTTGGTCTGTTCCTCCCCACGGTTGCCTGTACAACGAAACGAACGCAGGCCTTGCACAAGCCACCCTCTTCAGCAACCTATTGGTGCTTCAGGGTTTAGAACTCGGGGAGTTTAGGGCTTCTTATAATCTCCATAGATGCCCCTATGTGATACCTATATCCCTACTAATAGTAGACATTCCCATTACTGTGTGATTACTGGAATAATCACTTCCCCTATAAATAAAACCACCCCTAATAATAGATATTACTTTCAGGGCCCCAAAAATTCCTCATGAGCATTTTGAAAGGGGCTGTACTACTTTTAAAAGGGGCCAGACCATAGTGAATTAGGGGGGGGGTTCTGAAGTCATTTAGGGGGCATAATAGAAAATTCAAAGGATTTAGGGATCCCCTTGACATCCGAGGTTTAGGTTGATTTTCATATAAGTTGTATAAAGGAATGTATATGCAAGAACTGAATGTGATGTTAACTGATTTTATTACAGTTTTAGCTTTAGCCGTGTTTAATTAAATCTCAATTGAATTTCATTCGATTTCAATTGATTTTCAATGGATTTTAATCGATCTCAATTGATTTTAAAAGGAATTGTAATTCGATTTCAATTGATTTTAAAGGATTTTTTGCTAAAAATGTCAATTGATTCTACCGGGATTTTAATTTGATTTCAATGGGTTCTAGCAATATTTTAATTAAATTTCTTTTGATTCTAACGTGATTTTAACTCGATTTCAGTTGATTTTAAAGATAATTTTAATTCAGTTCAATTGATTTTAAGAAGAATTTCAAATTTCTATTGGTTCTAACGGGATTTGAATTCGATTTCAGTTGATTTTAAAAGGAATTCGATTTCAATTGATGTTAACAAGAATTTTAATTAAAGACTTTAGTTGATTTTAAAAGGAATTTAGAAGCAGCCCTACCAAATTCTCTCAGTAAATATGCCCCCCTAATAATAAGTAATTTCTGACCCACCGGATTTTTTATTCTTGGGGGGGGGGGGAACTCAGTTATTGTTAGGGGGAAGCGATTATGCATACATATATATACAAGTATAAGCAGAGAAGCTGCTTGATATTAGGGACGCGGGAGGTTTTATCATATTCAGGAAGGGGATTGCTAGGGTAATGTAAGGGGGTCATAGAGTGGGACGGGTTATACAGCCTCTGAAATTTCCCTGGCAATAACATTCTCGCAGTTTAGGGTTTAGGGGTTTAAAAGTTTAGGGTTTCGAGTTTAGGGTCTGACTTTCTGCCAGGGATCCAAGCAGCCCAGCGTAGGCAACATTTACAGACTTTAGGGCCCAGTGTCGGCATGATTTGTATACTCGGATCCCTAAGCCTTTTTCTGGCACATAAGGCTTTCGATTCAGCACGTACTTCAGTGCCAAACAGATGGAGATCCTGATGAACGCAGCAAAAAATACAATGAGGTCATGGAGTGCGCTTGTGTTGGTCATCACAAACATCAGGGCAGTCCGGGCTGACAGCTTTAACGCGCTGCCCTGAGCAGTATTTGGTGATGAGGTGGTGCCAAAAGCGATACAGGGCACGGGCAAACTCTGCTAGGATACCAGATTTCCTCGGTCCAGCCAGCAGACCCAAATTGACTCGTACAGTGACGGAATCCACCTGCAAAGTGCGGTTCGGGAGCTTTTGGGGGGGGGGGATCTCCACGGGTTCAGCGCCGAAGGCGTGCCCACAGAAGAGAGGCAAGTCCCGTCCGACGACCAGATTATCCAAATCAAGGCATGCGCCCCCATGCAGATGCAGGCACAGTGCAGATATCATCAAGTCTTTGACAATGCAGATGTGCCCTCCCGAGGCCAACATGGCCTCCGCAAACTACAGGCTCATCAGTGGTGTGGCGTCCAGGGCGCGAAGGCCAGGGAGGCCGCCCAGCTGTGCCTCCAGCGCAGCGACATCGTATGTCCAAAGGATCTGCTGTCCTGTGGGTTTGTACATCCCATGCAGGCACGGGCCAAGGCATGATGACTAGCCTATCGGACTGCTTGGTGAAAACAAAAATGTAAAGTGAGTAACTGGGCCGACATGAAAAGGACGAGACTGAGGATACCGGCATTGTCGCCCCGCAGTGCCCCCCTCTGGCAAGCTAGCGTGGGTGCTCATCGGATGGATAGAAAAACACGCACATACAAAAGAAACCCTACCATCCTTAGTGCCGCCCCTAGGGTCCCAACTAGCCACCAAGAAGAGGGGGTGACTCACAGCGGGGTCAGGGGGAATGCAGCAAGAATAAAAACGAGCTGTTCAATCCCAACTAAAGGTTATACGGTACGCGCTTCACTTGCTGGTGCTTAAGGGGAAGGTGGGAGAAAACTTTCGCATTACTATACCTAGATCGTCCTTCTACCCTCCATATACCCAAAATTAAATACACAATTTTAGGAATCATGCAACCCTATTCAGAGCGTACAAGGAGGGTCCTGGCAGGGAGATTCAAACGGATTATTATAGCGATCCACTCCCCCCTCGTATACCTGAGAATTCCGAAGCCCCAAAACACTATTGTACAATTCCAGTGTGCATTCTACCCAAGGGCTGCTATGTAGTTTCCTTGTGGGCCTGTTCTGTTTCTTCGGTAAGGAGTTCTATAGAATATACTGCCCAAAAAGGAACCACGTGGGAGGGTCTGGGTATTCCCGATGTCTCTCAATTTGATTCTTGATCTCAAGCACCCGCAACCCTAAATCGTAAACCCTAAACCCCTAAACCCTAAACCTTGTAGTTGAAGGTTCATGTGACTGGTTCATGGGACCTAGTAACTACTTCTAATTGTGTCCCTTTGAAGGGGTTCTATGGACATGCATTTATGTATGTAGAGATTATAGGGTTTAGGGTTTACGGTCCAGGGTTCATGGAACTTTGTACATACTTATAACCGGCCTTCTACCCCTTTTGCCCGTGGTTTATAATCCCATGTACAGGTAGTTACTACGTTCCCTGACACTCCAAGTACCCTCTCGGTGTCTTGCGCTTCTCACGCACCCCCGGCATGAGCTAGACTACTACCATCCTGCTGATAGGGACCCTACCGGAGAGATATTAGGATTTAGGGCTTAGGTTGGCTAGAACGAAACATTATGGTCTCCCACTTTGGACATCCAATACATACAGCCAACAAACACACCCACCACAAGCCACAACAAAAACCCTACGCACTGCACATAGAGACCTAAACCCTAAACCCCTAAACCCCTAAACCCCAAACCCCAAACCCTAAACCCCAAACCCTAAACCCCAAACCCTGAACCCCAAACCCTAACCCCTATAAACCCTACTAAACCAACCCTGAGACGGCCTTCAGAGGCATGATGGGGGTCCAGTTTTGGATTTTATCAGAACCCTAAACCTCTAGAAAGCTCAAAGATGCCCGTGTTTAGGGTTTAGGGTTTAGAGGTTTAGGGTTTTAGGGTTTTAGGGTTTTAGGGTTTTTAGGGTTTAGGGTTTAGTGTTTAGTGTTTAGAGGTTTAGGGTTTAGGGGTTTAGACCTTCGTTCAAAACCATCCACAGGGGGGAGTTTCCAAAAGCCCAGCTTAGTAACCTTGCATCTCTCGTAAGGGCTTTCGCATTTTAAGTACGGTATTGAAGCCTGTTTGTTAGGTAGATCGACTACTCCAGGTAAACACTGAACCTCCAGACCCTACACCTACCTAAACCTGGCACCCATCGAGGATTACGGGTTCAGGATGAGGGTCGCAATTAACTCGGACGGGATCTTAGGGCGTAGCATGCTAGATTCATACTAGATCAGGGTGTAAGGGTTTGTAAAAAATCAAGGAAGTAGGAATACACGACAAAGCATCATGCTTCTAGACCATCAACTTTCCCTAGCGCTTTCTCAGCGCTTGCCTCAGGGTCTGTACTTGGCGCCAAGGCCGGCAAAACTCTTCCAAGCTTCCCCTAGGGATCCAAATAAGCCCACTGTAGGAAATATTTAGCGACTTTAGGGCCCGATGTAGGTTTTGCTTGTAGATTGTTGGATCCTAAGGGTTCCACATCGTGAACTACCCTCTCCCCACCGAACACGCAACCTAAGACGGGTCCCACACAAACCAAACTGCTCCGTTTGAGGGGGTTTCATGGCTTGCTTGCATTTGATAGTACCTAGGCGAAGTCCACTCATGTTGACTAAACTTGGAACAGAGGTCTAAGCCTCAGACCTCCAACCAGTGGATTTTTCAAAAAAGGCGGAACATGTGTTTTTGTTGGAAAAGGAATTTTGACCAACCTATAAGCCCTAAACCCTACCACCCACATGTTTAGTGCTGTCTCCACCCTGGAACTTTGTGCTTCGGACATACATTCAGTCTTCTCATTAAGAGGCAAGGAAAATGCAATTGTTGAAACACCTTATCCTTATCTGAAACCTTACACTCAACATCTCACACCCGAAGCCGTCTTCAACCCCAAACCATAAACCTCTTGTGCTGGTGGGAGAGGGGTTCTCAAGACCTGCCTTGTACCAAATGCCGAAACAGGCCGATGACTTCAGAAACCAATCAGGACAAGGCCCCAAGGCAACAGGAAACCCTCGGGTTAGGGTTTAAGGGTTTAGGGTTTAGGGTTTAGGGATTAGGGTTTAGGGTTTAGGGGACTGAATCCAGGGCCCTCCAGAGGGTCTTGTTCCTGTGAGGTGCCTTGGGGTGTACCCCTGAAGGTCCAAGTGCCTGGATGCTCTGGTCTAAACCTTACCCCTGGATCCTAGAGTCTAGAGTTTAGCTTCTAGATTCTGCTCTAAGACTTTAAGACCCTAAGCCCTCAATCCAATTGCCTAGACTCTAGACCCAAGAGGCTAAGCCCCAAACCGGATCGGGCTGAAGTTCGTAACATCTGTATAAAACCCCTGTGGGCCCAAAGGGTACACTGCATAGATACTTGTGTGGTGGTTTTGGGTGGAGTAGAAAAGTAAAGGGGTATTCTTCTATATAGGGAGCTACTAAACCTGGAAGGAGAACATGATCTTACTCTATACTATTGGGGACTACAGCATCCCCATCTAAAACACCACAGACCCGGACTGTTGAGGTATTAAATCAATGGTCGCCTTTCCTGTTACGGACTGAACGCCGCAAATTGCCTACAACGCGGGGGCTCCCGACAGTTCAGGGTTTAGGGACATAAGTTGGGCTATAAGTGGGTGATCATAATGTTGATAAGAAAACTTCACAACACTGTAGATCCCGGGTATGTGGCATAACAGCATCGGCTCAGTAGTCACCCAAAGAGATAGAATTTCTGGAGCTCATCGGCATAGCTCGGTGACTTGTCACGAACCGTTATCGCATCTTTGATTTAAGGTTTGGGGGTTCTTGAGCAGTCATAAGTCTGGCAATAGGAGCTAATGCTTAGGCTTGGCGACCGCAACTATGACCACAATTGAAAGTCCTAAGCCCTAAACCCAAAGCCTCTAAATTCACCCTAAACCCTAAACCCAAAAAATCTAAACCCATACATGATTGGCAAGGCAGGAATTTAGTAATCTCTTCTGGACATCTTTCCACCCAAAAGCATGTCGGAATTCCGGAAAGAACCTAAACCTTAAGTCTCGCAGTTTGGGGTTTAGGGTTTAGGGTTTAGGGTTGGGAGCTTAGGGTTTAGGATTGTGGAATATCGATCGCCTAGGCCAGGTTATGCTTGAGCTTGAGCTTCCTAGGCCAAACCGGAAACACGACTTACGCGATTTAGGGCTTAGGGTGTAGGGTTCAGGGTTTAGGGTTTAGGGTTTAGGGTGTAGGGTGTAGGGTTCAGAGTATCTGAAAAGGGTTTGGGGTTTAGGCGTTAGAGTAATTACGCGTGGGGACTGAGCTTTTTGCAATAATTGCAACCCTGAACCCTACACCCTAATGATGTCACTGGGAGCTTCCCAACTTAAAGGAACCATTTTGGACGACCTCACTTGATCTGCGCTTGAACCTGCTCATCGTTGATCCAGATCCCGTGGAAGCCCAGCGGGACGCGCCTGGGTTTCTCTAAGGGTCCAAGGACCAAAATAACAGGGCGTAAGGGCCCAAATACTGTAATATTTATGGTATTGGGGTCCTCGGACCCTTAGGGTTTTGTATATAGGGGATCTAGGTACCCATTGGGGTAATATTAGGGTTATGTTGGGGCTATACAGGGATAATGGAAAAGAAAGTGGAAACTACTATTATATGATGGGGTCACATAGGCTTTATAGGGCTGCAAAAGGGGGAAAGAGGCTGCCTTCAGGCACTGTCGGGAGATTGCTCAAGGCCCTTCCCTGCGGTCGCCCCCAAGAGATCTAAAGAAAAAATCATGTAATCCTTACAAAGCCCTACTTAAGCGAAGTTTCAATTTCATGTTCCATTTGTTCTTGACTACTACACTCTTGGGGGGGTGGGGGGTCATCCTAAGGTATGGTGAGCTCAGTGAAGGTAGTCTGAAAACTTCCCAACAAAGTGTGGTTTCGGCGGTCTCATGAATTTATGGCTTTGTATACGAATTTCCAAGCTTCAGGGTATGTATAGAGCTTCAGTTTTACGTGCACATTTTCGAATGAAGAGGATCTAGCTGATGCGAGAATTGGGCAGAGGGAGGTAGATGTGGAGCTTTCAGGGATTCTGTCTTTGCAGACGAGCCAGCCTAGCAAGAAGCAGATGCGTCGGGTCCCTCTTCTGTATTAGAGAGTTGTCCATTATCTTGCTATTCTGACGATTCATGCAATCCCTAGTACCCATAAGCTCTAAAACCCCAAACACTAAAACCCTAAAACCCTAAGCCCTAAACCCTAAACCCCTAGACCCTAAAACCTTAACTGTTGCCAGCACTACTTTGAGATTCAGAACAAAGATTTCCAAACTGTCTACTTATTATATAGTCTCCCTTAAGTAGATAGAGTATGACTCTGGGTATAGTATAATAAGATCCCCATAAACTCCATATTCTATCTACTTAAGGGGGACGATAACCCAATTCATGAGCTCCCGAAGTTTCTTGGCATTGTTATAGTTGGGTTTGTTGGGGTTAGGGTTTAGGGGTTAGGGCCGCAAGGTTTAGCATCAGTTTTTCACAGCCTAAACCTCCACGTAGTGCTAAGCTAACCCTATTCATCTCCCCCCTGATATCATCAAATTCCTGTACCCCCGGATATTGCATATTCCATATCTATATGCGTATGTATACATATGTATGTCAAGATGGTCAGGGAACCCTTGAACCCTAAACCTGAGATTTAGGGTTTCGCCTAAACCTTGCACTATAATCATCCGGAACCTCCGAGTAGTACTAAAACTATGGGTACCTAGTACGGGTTTAGGGTTCCTGGCCTAAAAAAGTAGACCTTTTCCGTATAGTAGGGGCAGAGAAGCTCCAAAAAACAGTTATCGGTTATCCACTCGGCAAGTAAGCCCTGAACCCTACACCCTACTCCGGAAGGGATGGTTCCATGAGGCGGGCCATGACGTCTTACACTCTGAAATTCAAGCCCTGAACCCCTTAGGGTGTTTATAGCCCCCCTTAAGTAGATAGAATATGGGGTATATGGGGATCTTATTATAATATACCCAAAACCATATTCTATCTACTTAAGGGGGACTATAGGGGTTAGGGTCTAATCCCCTAAACCCTAAACCGCCCAACTTGGTAATGGTTGAGGGCTTGAGGATGAGAAGTTAGGGCCGGGGTTTAGGCTTCGTGTTGGGAGCTTCGGGTTCAACGATTAGGTATGTCACACGGTTTAGGGTTTAGGGTTTAGGGTCAATGAGGTTGCTCAAAAACTTTGCCTAAAACCCGGAAGCCTGAACCCCACCTCCTCTATAGAGCCTAAAGCCTTAAACCTTGAGATATGGGTGGTCGTCAAAACTATGGGGATCCAAAAAGGGACCAGAATTT
>CAJNIZ010001637.1:0-10168 GCA_905231905.1 Symbiodinium pilosum
CAGGGTTCTGTTAAAGAGCAGGATATGAGAAATTCAAGGATAAGCCTAGTAATATCAAATTCGAGCCTGCTCTGGAGAGACAGGGAGATTACCCAGAGGGTCCATGTACCCAATAATTAGGCACTTGGGATTTGGGTAATAGTAATTATAGTACAGGTTTTGGGTAAGTATATGATGATTAGGTACTTGGACCCTTAGGGAATGGGCATTCAAAGGTTTAAGGCTATTAGGTTATTAGGGTTGGGGGATGGACAATGGACTGGAAACTGGGGGATTGTAGGCTTACATGGCTTAGAGCTCAGTGTTAGCCGAAGAGTAACGTAGACTTCTTACAGAACTGTAAGTTCTAGATTCCCAAAATACATAGTGCGCACAAATGCCTTTCTCACTGGTTACTCTGGGAGGGACTTAGGGGGTTCAGGGGTTTACGGTCGGGCATTTACTGGCTAAGGCTAAGAGTTTAGAGGCTTGGCAACCAAAGCCCTAACTCTAAAACCCTAGCTTCGGGTGTAGATTCACGGTATGAATTTAAGGCTCAAGACTTCCCAAGGGTCCATGTAGCTATATGGTATATACTTGGGCCTTAAAGTACGCATATGGAACCCCCTTAGGGCCCTAAGTATATACCATATAGCTACATGGACCCTTTGGGATTGTTGAAGGCTTGCGGCTGCCAGCGGGTTGAAGTGCCTAGAGGTCCAGGCTTTGTAGGGGAATCCATCATCAAAGGGTCGTGATTAAGGCTTTGGCGGGGATGGTTCCAGAGGCTCAAAGTACTAAAGTAGAAGCCACGCGGGTTGCAAATCTTCAAAGTGAAAGGTGCATGAATCAGAGTTTTCGATCACCACATACCACTGCGGGCTATTAGACCTTAAGGGTATCTTAATCTACCCTTACTAGGGTCCTACTAGGGGGTCTATAGCCCATATTGGTACCCAAGAAAAGCTTGTTCGGCAGGCCAGTCGGAAGCACAAGGTTTATGCTCGATTTTAGTTTCTACCCCTGCGGACATGTGCATACGAGCTTTAGCTACTACTTTCAACCGTGTGAAGCTAAAGTCTGAGCCTTGAAGCCTAATATGCCCTTGCATTTTTCCCTGACCCTAAACCCCTAACCCTATAGCTGAACCCTATAAACCCAAAACCCTAGTATCCTTATAAACCCTAACCCCTTACCCCCCCCCAAATACACCCTAAACCCTTAACTCTGGATGTGGTTCAGCTCACACCAGGTGCAGCCAAAGAAAATCCTGTCGCCTATACACCACTACTTAGCTCGTGTCTTGGCTGTGTCCTGGGGGTTTGGGGGTTTAGGGGTTTGGTGGTTTTAGGGATTTAGGGTCTAATTAGGGTTCTGTAGGGTCCAAGGTTTAGAGTTTAGGGTTTTGGTTGTTGTTTTGGGTTTTGTGGGTTTTGGGTTGCGGGGTTTGGGGTTTATGGTTCAGGGTTTAGGGTGGAACATCAGAGGGAGGCTCTCTGTGAAGACTACCTAGAAAACCAGTAGACCATAATTATTGCCTATTTTCCCTAATTTCCAACTACTTTGGGCTAAAGTAGCCCATTATTTTTGGTTACTAGGCTTTCCAGGTACAGATCTTTTGAAAGCCTGCTTCGTGGGATTTTGGGTTAGTTGAGGGGAGGGTACATCCCGGATCCTGAGCCCGGAATCCTGGAAAATATCAGCATCCATAGCAAACCCCACAAAAGGAGCTACCTACCTAGGAGCCCTTGGAGAAATCCTTCAGCCCCAAATTGCGAGCCCTAAGCCCAGAACCCAAAACCCTGAGCTCCCAATCCCGAACCTTGAGTCCTTCGCCCTCAACCTCGAAGGATCTCGCAAGCCCTTCTGGGCGGCTGACGATCTCATCTTCGCCAGACCGCCCAGAATCTACGTAGATCAGAAGCCGGACTCCACAAAGCAGGGTTGGGGGTTTAGGGGGCTCACACGCGCTTCAGGGTTTAGCCTTCGGGGTGTGGGGTTTGAAGATATTTTGAGTTCATCAATACAGAGGTGTTGGGGAAATCCTTTCCCGTTTGTTGGGTCCTAAGCTCCTTATAGACCCAGAGGGTCCATATTATACAACTACTAGGGAATTAAATAGGCCCCCAAATGCCATACTATAGAAGGAGTTATGGGTTTCCATTCCATAATGGTTGTATATGTGGACTCTCTGGGAGAGTAAGCTATATTCAACACATAAATATCCCTGATCCCCGAAACCCGAACATCCTCAATCCTTACTTCCTAACCTCCTATCCCTAATCCCTAACCCTCTGAACCTAGTCTCTAAAAGCTTAATACCCGAGACCCCGCACCCCGTACTAATGGTAACCAGGAATATCAGAGGATCCCAATATAGTTAGCATCATCCCTTATAGTCACTATTACAGAGTGGAGGGTCCACTTATGCATACATCCTTAGATCCCTAAGACCAGAACCCCAAGCCCTACACCCGAAATCCCTAAGACCAGATTCCCAGGAAATCAGTTTTCCGGGAGATTGCCTCAGTGACACAGCTCCGCCGCGGCGATCATTGCATGATTACCTTGACCCGTGGTCTTGACTTGTGTTTTGTGAACCCTAAACCCTAAACCCTAAACCCTATTGGAAGGAACCCCGGTATACATAGCGTAGGACTTCTATGTGGGCAATTTGTTGCGTTTCACCCTCCAGCCCTTAACCCCGAAAACTCCCCAAACCCTAAACCCCTTAAGAACAACCCAAAGTCCCAAAAGCCTTGAACCCTAGACCCCTTCAAGACCCCCAAAACTACAAAGCCCCGCATGCATCAACCCCCCACACCCTCCAAGGAATTAACCCTAAACCCTTTAAACCCTAAACCCTAAACCCCAAACCCCAAATTCTCCAAGGAATGTACTTCGATGCTTGAGCCCTTGGGTCGACTATCTAGTGAGCCTCATGGGTTCCCTGGAGCTCTTCCACCTCTACCATCATTTTGTGACTTGACTTTAGGGTTCAGGATTTAGGGTTTAGGGTTTAGGGCTTAGGATTAAGTAGCTCTACCATCATTTTGTGACTTTACTTTTTGTTGGTTCAGGGTGCGGGGCTTAGCGTGTATAGCTCTACCATCAGTTTGTCGCTGATTCCTGTTGTTGTTTTGGGTTCGTCTGCCTTGTGTGACACCAGCTCCAGCACAAGGTGTGACTTGCAAGTATGTAATCCGGCGTTTAGGGTTTAGGGCTTCCACATCTACCAACACATTGTGACTTGCTCCTTTTTGAGAGAGGAGTTTGTAGGGGTGCAGGCGCCATCATTGTGTGGCATGTTTTTTAGTAGGATTATGGCAGCGTGTTGCTGTTGTAAGGAAGGATGTACCAATGTATCAACCTTCGTTGTTGTGTTGCTCCTTTGTGAGGATATTGTTGCTACTCAAAATCCTGCATAAACTGAGCATAGTAATATACCATAATTCCCACAGGTACAAGGTGCTGAGGGCCATTCAGGATGTTTAGTATCCATCGCAGGGGTGCAGCCTTCAAAATAAGAGCGGCGCAATACCTCGTACAAAAGAATGAACCCTACGGGTCCAAGGACCCAAAGAATGGGGTTTTAGGGCCCAAATGCTATACTATTCATGGTATTTGGGCCCCAAAACCATGTCATTATTTGGGTCCTTGGACCCTGAGGGGAACATTGAGGGCAAAGTCAAACAACGTTACCTAGCTGCAGCAAGAAGCCCTGCTTTGAGAAGCAACTGTAAGGTTTAGGGTTTGGGGTTTGATAAGCAACTCCTAAACAAACTCCAAACCGCTTGCGACCCCAACACCATGGAAAGCTAGCAAGATCCGGGGACAAGCTCTACAAATGCAGAGGCCCTATGATTTCTCTCTTGAGGACCTCGCAACCCTAATCCCTAAGACCTAAACCCCAAACCCTACAGCCTAAAGCCTAAACCCCAAACCCTAAACGACAAACCTTTAGACCTAAACCCCAAACCATATACCCCCCCTTCTCAGCCCTGTGGAGCCCTTATTTGTTGCCTCAACACAAACTGTGACAAACTCTCTCAAGGAAGCCCTGAAGAGTTCCTTCCCCCTGAAAAGTATGTGAAACAATGGCGATTATGGCTGTTATTATGCGGCGTTTAGGGCTATGATTTTACATGTTTTTGGGGGGGTTAAGGTCCTAGACCCGTAAAAACCATTGACGCCTACAGGCTTCCTTAGTACACCGCAGGTCACAAAAATCCGGTAAACGCCTACAATCTTCCTCAGAAACGAACGAAGTTGGCACCACGTGCATAGTCAGATGCGCAAACCGTGCGCCCGTGGTTAGACTCTGAGCCCCAACCCTGAACCCTAAACCCTTAACACCACGAATCATGTCTGTCCCAGCTGTATCCAAGGTCATCCTCGACGATGTAGACCATGTTGACGAGTTCGGTGTTCCTAGAACACAGGAGGACCTGAGGTTCAGGGTTTAGGGTTCGGGGTTTAGGGCTGAAGGTGTAGGGTGCAGGGTTTAGCGTTCAGATTTTAGGGTTGACAGTCAGATTCATCAGGGATGGGAAGGTGATCTTGGCATGCCACCAGCACTATACTTGCTGAACAACACCTATAGGAGGGGAAATGGCAGCTTCCATAAGTAGGGGACCCAAGTATAGACCCCAAAACATATCACTCCTTGTTTTGGTGCCCCCAAGAAGGGTTCCCTCTACCCTAAACCGTTATTTTGAAAGCTCCTACGCACGGCTTGTTAGAATCCCATGGGCATGGGGGGCTTCTCGAACTTTGGGCGGTCCTGGGGACCCACGAAACATATGAGGCTTCGAGGGGTGCGGATTTCGGTTTGGGGCTCGTCAGCATTTAGGGCTTCCCCTCATGGATCTTGCAGTGTAATTTGGAGAAACTTCCACATGAGGACCACATTGTCGACATCATGGAGTATTCGAACACAGTCGAATGCTTCATCGAGGAAGTTCCTGGGTTGCTGTTAAGGAACTTAACTTAAGTCACCATAATGGGTATATACAGTAAATAATGGGGCTTCCCCAATACAGTAACCTGAATCAAGTCCCTAAACCCTTAACCCTAAACCCTATAAACCCTTAACAACTCAGGTTCGGGTGAAGACTTTTGGAGCCTGGCTATCACTCCCCAGAGTGTTAGTCCAGACCGCACTAAACAAGGCGCGGCTGTTTCAAGGCTTTGGGTACTAAGGGCTTCGGGGTTTTGGATGTAGGGTTTAGGTTTTAGGGTTTAGGGCTTCGGATTTCAAATGTTGGGTGTAGGATTTAGGGTCAAGGGCTTCTTTGGAGGTCTCGGGTTGAGCGTTTTCGGGTTTAGGGTGCAGGGAACTTTTCATGCGCTTTCGTCGAGCCATGGAAGCTGTTTGAATGACTGGGCATGCTGCACAAGCCATGGATGTCGAGCGGATCTTAAACACGAATTAAGGGCTGAGCCCTGAACTCTTCTCTTGAGCTCGATAGTCCCATGCCTACAAATCAGTGGTAATTTTCATGGTAAAGTAGATTCGACCCTGTACTCACAACTTTTCCGCACATACTACCACAGTGCACATCTGCGAACTATTCAGTATTAAGCTGGCATGGGCTTAAAACTATTCGCCCTGAAGGCCCGTTGCCACCGGGTGCCTCTTGCCGACTACGGTGACATGCCTCACATTTTTCGCATGGAGGCCCATGCCGAGAGTTCCATGCTTAGCACGAATGCGTGTTTCGCGAAAAGGTGGCCCCTTGTGATGGGTTGCTCATGATAAGGGCCTGTTTCTTCAGGGTACATACACATGGGGTACCAGGATTCTGTCACTTGCCTGCAGCTGCATGAAGTAGGCAATGTTGCTATTGTTTCTGCTGAGTGCATTTTAATGTAGCGTCCTGTAGGGAGATTGGCAGCTGCATACGCTTGGTGCGCAACTGGGGAACCATTAATCAAGATTCTTCCATATGTGAAGTTATTTACGAGTTGCCTGCCCTAAACCCTAAACCCCTTTCCCTGGTGATCCCTAAGCCCTGCTCCCTTCACCCTAATTATTGTGACCCAACCGCCCGATGGTCTTGATGCCAGGAAGCCAAACGGACAATGTAGGTAAGTAGTCTGTACCTACGGAGGTCATGCAGGTCAACAGTATCACTACTTTGGGGCCCAAGAACCCCTAACCCTAAACCCTCCAATCCTACATGAGCCATAGTCTAAACTCCTTACAGGTGGGTTATAGAGGATTATATAGAGGCATGCTACAGGGGTGATTAAGGGGGATGCTAGGAGTTTAACCCTAAACCCTATAATCCTACATGGACCCCTTGGGACCCTAAACCCTAAACCCTAAACCCTATAATCCTACATGGACCCTTTGGGACCCTAAACCCTAAACCCTATAATCCTACATGGACCCTTTGGGATCCTAAACCCTAAACCCTATAATCCTACATGGACCCTTTGGGACCATGGGCTTACGCTGCAGGAGAAGCTGAGCAACGAGCAGCGGGAGAGAATTGTCCGTGATGCTGTGAATCTGATTGAAAATCAGATCCTAGGCTCGGGTTTAGGGGTTGAGGGGTTTAGGGGTTTAGGGTTTAGGGTGTGGTGAGTGAGGGTTTAGGGGTTTAGGGATTGGGGGGTTTGGGGAGTTAGGGGTTTAGGGTTTAGGGGTTTGGGGAGTTAGGGGTTTAAGGGGTTTGGGGGGTTTAGGGGTATAGGGGTTTAGGGGTTTAGGGTTTGGGTAGTTAGGGTCTAGGGTGTGCTCTTCAGTGGCATGTTTGTTTTGCTGTTTGGGTTTCTAGGTTCCTAGCTTATCTGCATTACCCCCAAGAAGTATGTTTTTTAAATACCCTGAAGCCCTAACTCCTAAACCCAAACCCTACACCCTAAGCCTAAACCCTGAATCCTGGACTTCTTCTCAGGAACTACTGAACTGCCTAGGATCCTTACTCTAGACCCCACACCCTGAGCCTATAAATCCTGAGCCCTATGCTTTTTCCAAGGGACTACTGAACAGCCAAGGATCAATTACAACATCTTGTGGGCGAATTGCGAGCACACTACGAACCTGGTGTCGGGAAAGCAACAGTCGCCTGCCTGTCCAGTAGGGGTTTAGGGTTTAGGTCCTATAATGGGATAATGGAAAATAAATTGGAAACTACTATAGTATATTGGGGTTATTATAGGATCTGGGGTTTTGGGCTTAGGATTAACTAGGGTTAGGGTTTAGGGCTTACCTAGAAGGCCAAAAGCCCATGATTTAGGCCACTTTCCCTTAATCTTCTAAAGCTTTGGGTTAACGTAGCCCATTATTAGGGGTGACTAGGCTTTCTAGGTATGGTTTAGGGCATTATGAGATTCGAGTCCACTCCAAAAAGGTTACCTGTGGGAAGCCCTGTAGATTCAGGATTCCGAAACTCGATACCAGAATCCCACCCTGAACCCCTAAACCCTAAACCCTATATAGTGAATGACCTGAAAGACTACTATGCACCCAAATCCTAAACCCCTAACCCCTAAACCCTATATGGGGCATCCCGAGAAGTTCCCTGAAAGACGACTATGCGCCTAAGGTATACATCTCCAGAAGTTCACTTCTTCATTTGGAGTGTGGTCCGCTACGTTTTGACCCTGCTTGGCCTGGCGTCCTTGCATGTAGTAACAATGAAGCTAGCTCCACTTTACTGGGTTGCTGTTAAGGAACTTAAATTAAGTTGCCATAATGGGTACATAGTAATAAGAGGGTTTCCCCAATATAGTAACTTAATTTAAGTTCCTTAACAGCAAGCCAGATTAGGGCTCCAAGGGGTTTAGGGCATAGGTTTTTAGATGTTAGGGGTTTTAGGGTTTAGGGATTCAGAGTTTGGGTTTAGGGTTTAAGGTTTAGGGCTGCTTTCTATACAAGGGATATGGGGTATAGGGTTCAGGGTATCCAATGGCTTAAGGTTGAGGATGTGGGGTATAGGCATTCGGGATCCCTTGGAACTATAGGGTTCCTTGAGAAAGACTGAGAAGCCGTTTCTAGGAACAATGGGGTTTGTCTGGGGTAGTTAACTTTGTAGTTAGGTCCACATGAGGGCTCCTGTGTTGATATAGAGGTTCGGGGTTTTGGGTTTTGGGTTCGGGTGTAGGGGTTTAGAGGTTTTGGGTGGGGGCATCCGTGTATTAAATTACCGCGAGAAAGAACCATTTCATTTTCCTGAAGAGGGACCCTGAACACTGCATCCTAAAGCCTACTTCATAAGTCCCTTCGCCTTAAATCCTGAACCCCAAACCCTGAACACCAATAAACACCAATGCTCAGAAGTGTCTCTGGGACTACAGCCTATGGAGAAAAGGTCTGAGGAACAACATCCTTAAACTTTGATCCCTAGACCCCTAAGCCCCAAAGCCCAAGACCCAAACCCTAAACCCCTAAACCCTCAAACCCTAAGCCTTCAATCTCCAAATCCCAAAGCCCTTAAACCTTCAATCTCCAAACCACCTAAGGAGATGCTACAGCAGATATTGCCTTCACTACCCTGTGTGGGCCTTAGCCGTTCCTTGGCTCTGTAGTCTATTGAGGATTTTTTCTAATTCTCATTATAGTATAAGCCTAAGAGATCATTAAATTTAGCATATTGGTTTTTATAGGTCGAAGGAGAGTACAGTTTTGGGGATGTTCTATGGGGTTTTAGGGTATAGGGTTTAGGATTTGGGATTTAGGGATGGGTTCAAGGATTAGGGTTTTAGGTTTTGGGCTGTGGGGTTTAGAGTTAGAGGCTGATGTTTAGGGTTACGAAGGAGGGTTTAGAGTTTGGGTCATAATTACAAGGGTGTATGCGTAGGGTTTGGGAATGAGGGCTGTTCAGAGTTTTGACCTTAGAGATTTCAAGGGTCACTCTGGATCTGGGGGCTTTTGGGTGATTGACACTTCCTCAAACTCTAAATAGACATGGAAGCACTTATTGCATATTGCCTGCACCCTAAATCCGTACCCTGGGAGCATCTGGGGTTTGCCATACCCATGTAGTCAGGCAGGGGGTCCAAATGGCCCACTGTAGGTACTATCTATAGCCTTTAGCATCCAAAGTAGGTATCATTTCTACATTTAGAGCCCTGGGATATTACCGCCCCAGCAATGACCCCCCCTATCCTTTGAGGACACCTCTGCCTAGAATTCATTAGTAAGGGACCATCAGTTTGACAGCCGCAAACCCTAATCCCCAGACAATCAGGGTGTTTGATTTCCTCCCTGCCTTGGAGGCCTACTACACTTGCACGGCCTTACCCGTCTTAGCGCAGATCGTCGTACAGTTTGGCCGAATGGCGCACACAGTCGCCACATCCTGGCGTAAAAGCTTGATCTCCAGAAGTGACGTCTACCACCTGGTGGTCAAGGACAATTAGGGTTTAGCGTTTAGGGTTTCTATAAAAAGGTGGGTGACCTTTGGGATACAGCCGGGAATTAACAGGGATTATGGGGGGGCATTACTAAGAGGTCATGAGGGCAGTGTGGATTGACTGGCGCTCCCGCCTCTAGTGTAGTACCCTAAGGGTCCACGGACCCAAATAATTGGGTCCCTTTAAAGGGATTATAGGAGGATATATAGGGTTTATTTAGGGTTTAGGGTCCAAGGGCCCAAATAATCAGGTTTTAGGGCTCAAATACAATAGTATTAGTGGTATTCGTCCCTATTATTTGGGTCCTTGGTATAGGGGTATAGCTAAGCTTCTCTAGCTACGGTCGTTTGATTACGTCTGCCATCAGCGCACTTGTAAAACAGCAAAACAAGATGGAGGTGCTTGAAACAAACCGAAGCACCACGGGAAGTGGGGACATGTGGGGGGTTCCCCAAAATTATGGCCCCCTTTTGGGTATAGGTTGAGTCAATCCCGCCCCCACTAACAGTTCAATAAGGCCCCTTGCTTCTTAATTTGTATTACAAAAGGAGCACAAGAAAATAAGCTCAGTTGGGCTAATTTTCTCGTGCTTATTTTTGTGCTTCGGATATCCCTGTGGTCACTTACCACAATCCGAAGCACAAAAATGAGCACAAGAAAAAAAACTCAGTTGTGCTTATTTTCTTGTGCTCATTTTTGTGCTTCGGATTGTGATCCTTGTGGTCACTGTTAGTGCAACAAAAAAGTACTCCCGTACTACTCCGGTACTACTTCAGTACTACCCGGCACCACAATCCGAAGCACAAAAATGAGCACAAGAAAA
>CAJNIZ010001637.1:10268-28351 GCA_905231905.1 Symbiodinium pilosum
AGGCCGATAAGGCCGCTGTAGCTGCGTGTGAGTGCAGGCTCAACCTTGCAAGCTTTCAAACGTGGAGCCGAGCAACGGAAGTTGCTGAGCAATGGGAACGCGAGGCGTTGCGGAGACAGCGCAGTGTGTGTGAGGCACTGCGTGCGTCTCTGGCTGCAGCCCCGTAGTTGTTCCAGCCCCAGTTGGGGCCCACTGTGTCTCTTGTGCTGTGCTAGCCCCAGCAGGGGCCCGTGTGTGCATCACAAGCTTTGCAGCCTGTGCTAGCCCCAGCAGGGGCCCGTGTGTGTGCATCACAAGCTTTGCTGCCTTGTGCTAGCCCCAGCAGGGGCTCGTGTGTGCATCACAAGCTTTGCAGCCTTGTGCTAGCCCCAGCAGGGGCCCGTGTGTGCATCACAAGCTTTGCAGCCCCGTCAGGGGCCCGAATGCTGTCTCCAGCCATCTTCGGACGCAGGTTGTGACAGCGAAAACATGATGATGATGAGGAGGTATATTAACTACGGGTCTACGGGTCTACAAGTCAGCTCGCACATCATCTCCCCGTTCAGGGTCCCGCCCTGGGGAACTCCTTTGGGATGGAATTTTTTTAGGGTCAGGGGATTAGGGTTTAGGGTTTCGGGTTCCTAGAAAGCCAGTAGCCTATAGTTATAGAAGACCTACTGAACTACGTAGAGTTTGGGCTTAGGGTTTAGGGGTATAGATGTATGCAGCTGTATTGAATCCCTCAGATAGATTCTCCCATCCCCGACGGATTTAAGGGATCACCTGAGGCACAGCCACACAGAAACCCTAGCTCCAGACTTCGGACTCCCGATCGAAGGCCTACCTGGAAAGCCTAGTTACCTATAATATTGGGCTACTTTAGCCCAAAGTAATAGAAAATTAGGGCAACATTGCCAATAATTATAGGTAACTGGCTTTCTAGGTAGCTTCTTTGAATGGTTAAGATTCGGAGGATTCCCCCCCCAAAAAAGTACTGAAGGGCGGTGTAGGTAGTCACCTAAACGCGAGCCCAGAGCACATCACCTATGCCCTAACGTCTAACCCTGCGCTTGCTCCGAACCTTAACTGGGTGTCTGTTAAGGAACTTAAATTAAGTTACCCTAATGGGTATATGTCGTAATAATAGGTTTCCCCAATATAGTAACTTAAGTTAAACTCCTTAACAACAACCCAGTTCGGAGGAGCTGTGTCGCGCCTTGTTTAACGGAGCTCTTGCTTTTGGCTTTTTGGTCTGGGCACCGGACTTTCTGAAGCTTGCGGATGGCAGACACTGGGCTTCTGACATATGTGGTTTAGGGCTTTAGGGCTTTGAGTTTTAGGGTTTCAGCTTTAGGGTGTTGGGGTTTAGGGCTTACGGCTAGCCCTAAACCCTAAAGCCCTATAACCCAGAACCTAACCTGCACTAGCAATGGCAGAGCCCCTTTTCTGTCCAAGATATTAAACACCTATGACTCCCCAGGTCGTTTAGGGTTTAGGGTTCAGGAGTATTGAAGCATCTGCTCCACTTAGTAGAAGCTGGACGCTTGTAATCGTACATGATACTACTCGTTGGACATAACTGCTGATTTTCAAGCCCAAGGCAATAAGGATGATAATCTGGAGTTACAGGTTTTAAGGTAGCCTCAACACTAGCTAGTTGGGTGGTTTTTCATATGTTAGGGGGAAGTCAAACCCTCAACCCTCGGCCCTCGCGTAGTTAGGTGGTGGGGTGTTTTTTTGATACTAGGGGGAAATCACGGCCTACTAAACTAAACTTCCTGTATTATAGAAGTCTGCCGTTGTTTTGGGGCCACACATTGGTCTAAGGTCCTACACCTTCTGCGCTAGCCCTATACTCCAAACCCTATAGACCCACGTCTAAACCCCGAAACCCCAAACCCAAGACGCCTCAACCTCTAAGCCGCTAAACCCCCTAACCTCGAACCCCTAAACCCTAAACCCTAGACCCATCAATCTCTAAGGGACTATACCCTAAACCCTAAACCCAAAACCCTAAGGTTTGAAACAGTTCCCTTGTTTGCTTATCTCTTCATGTTGTAAGCGCACTTGCACTCATTGCTGCTCATCCCGAAGCCTGAAAATCTGAACTCTAATAAGGGCCTAAACAATTCCCAATATTATGGTTCCCATATTCCTTAAAGTTTAGGGTTTCGGGATAATTAAAGGGATGATGATTCCATATTCCTTGTATAATTACAGGACCTAAGCTCATTGTCTTGTCTGAAGCCCACGATTGTGCGACGAGGATATCCATTGCAGATCTCCATCGGAATCGTCTTCGCTTATCTGGGTAGCGATGCCGTGTTTGCATTGCTGGCCCAGGTTGCAACTAGGATCTTAGTCCAGACCAAGGGCCACTTCTGGTTGATGCTTGGCCTTTTGAATGAGCACGTTTTTTGTTACCAGAATCTTGGCGGGAGATATGACACGTAGCTTGAATGTGGACGGCACCCATAAGCCCATCGAGACGCCCTGTTCGTATAAGCGTGTGGAAGCCACGCTACTCCAACTTGGCACTTCAAATTTTGGGATTCATACATTAGGTGGACCCCGCACCCAGTACTAGTGGTATAATAGGAATGTAAGAGGACCTTAATATAATCCTTTTTATCCATAATAGTCACTATTGCTGGGTGGAGGGTCCACCTAATTCATGCATGAATCAGAAGCCAAGTTAACCCTGACCCGGTCCAGTGCAACTGCCCTGGCTGGGTGCCGGCCCACCCCGCCCCGCAGAGATGCAGCCCATAATTTAATAATATGCGGCCAAAAAGACGGGCGCAGAAATGCAGCCTCAAACTAAAGGCGGAACATATCATGGGGATATATAGGGTATAATATAGTATATTGGGGTTATATATGGGGATAATGAAAATTAAATGGCAACAGCTATAGTATATTAGTGTTCTTGCGTGCCTTTTCATGTGTTTGAACCCCACCTCCCTCCTGCCATCCCTCGCCACCACCCGGAACGAAGCGCCGAAGGAAGAACGCTGGCAAAATCCTAGCAAAGAATATAGGGGTTATATATGGATAATGGGTTCTATATCGGGTTTCTATAGGCATACTGGAAAAATGGAAGCTACTATTTAGGAAGGATTATCCCACCAAAAAATTGTTCAGCCCCCCCGCCAAAATTGAGACAGTTGACCAACGATTACGACGTCAATGTGATTATTTCTGCTGAATGCACACACTGTTACAGTCCCGTTTGGCAGCGGCTACTTTCGCGCCATCACTCCTTCGACCAAAGATTGAACAACTTTGCGTATGACTCTAGAGGGCGAGGAACCCAGTGTCCGGATGAGTCTGGTGGTCAGTGAGCTTTCCAAGAAGAATCCCTGATGTTCCCTGAAGGCGGACCCTTTGGATTCCCTCTGATCGTATGAACGAGTTCCTTTGGAAAATCCCTATCTCCCTGGGTGTCCAAGCCTCCCCCCCTGTATCCGTTGGTATTAGGGTTCCCTGAACCCCAAACCCCCACTATGGGCTATTAGACCTTAGAATTCCTTAGTAGGACCCTATTAAGGGTAGATGGAGGTACCCTTAAGGTCTAATAGCCCGTCTAATAGCCCATAGTGGCCAGAATATAGACCCCAATTTATTACAGTCCTTATTATGGGGACCCCCAGAAAGGTACCGCTAATTTTGGGAAATCCCCCATAATAGGGTTCCCTGAACCTAAACCCAGAAGCCAGGATAGGCGGCAGTGATCACACGTGGGAGGAGGAGCAGCTGCTTGAGCAGGCTCGCAAAAGCAAAGCAGATTAAAAAGGCCGCTGCGCGCTTCGTGTTCGCTAGGGTTTAGGGTTTAGGGTTTAGGGCTCGGTATTGTTTAGTGTTGTCCTTGCCTATGTAAAGCCAATCCATTTTTCCCTGGTTTCCGACCATTTTGAGTTGAAGTAGCTCATCATTTTTACTAAGTAGGCCTTCCGGCTGTGCAGTTGATTTCAAATGCCTCTGCATTACCTCATGTTCTCCAATTCACATGGTAGCTGGGGCTCTGCAGACAGAATACCAGTGGCTTACACGAGATTCTTCTGCTGTGAGCCTGTAGGCCCTTATGAGTCTTGATGACTGTTCCAGGTGTTGTTCGCGCATGAACCTAGACCCTCGAAACTAAACCCTGAATTCTGAACCCAGACGGTCCATATATACATTTAGGGAATAGGGTTTAGGGGATTTAGGGTTTAGGGTTTAGGGGATTTAGAGTTTAGGGTTTAGGGGATTCGTAAGCCCTAAACCTAAATCCTAAAACCTGAAAGGGTGTTGTGCTTACTAGGAGAGGCAGTGTTCTGAAGATGCTGTTGATTCAATGGACTAACTGTCAACAACCCTTGTCTTGGGTAGCAAGATCATTCATCCTGCAAGAGTGCCCATAATCTAAACTCCTCAAAGGGGGTTCTAGAAGGGATTATGTATGGGACTACTACGGGGGTTATTGCTGGGGATACTAGGTGATTACTGGATCAATGTTAGGGATCCTTTATACTTTTTGGGGTATGGGATTCCTTATATTCATGTGAGACATTGTCTAAACTCCTGGTATCCCCCTTAATAACCACAATAGTAATCCCCTATATGATCCCCTATATAGCCCCCTTTAAGGAGTTCAGACTATAGCTCATGTAGAAAGGATCCTTTTTTCTTCCTGGGGTAATGCGGGCTAAGATTAGACTATGGCTCAAATGTTGCTGCGTCGTAGCTTCAAGGCTGCTAGGCTTTTCGATGCTAGTGATGGCAACTCTGAAGCCTCAACTACACTCCCGGAAACTAACATGGAAACCCAAAAAGGGCCCTACAAAGGCTACAGTCCTTCTAACAGGGGACTATATGGGTTTCCATGTTAGTTTGGGGGAGTGTATTCACCTGGACGATTAGAGGGATTATGTAAGTGTGCATATGGGTGATTGTCAAAATTCTGGGTCCCTTTGTGGGTACCCTAAATCTTAGGTGCCGTGTCATAATAGACTCTTTGTAATCCCAGTTTCCATGTCTTTTCCCGCCCTCTTTTTGCATGTGTGTCTCCACTACCTAAGCCCTAAACCCTATAACAGCGATCGTTAGCACCTACATTAAGCTCAGTATCCTACACGCTAATTGAACCTTAGACCCCTAACCTTACACTGAACCCTAAACCCAGTCTACAGTTGGTAGATACTGAGGACAGCTGATAAACCCCAAACTTCCAATCCTAAGCCTTAAACCCCAAACCTCAAACCCTAAACTCTAACCTCGAACCCGAAACCCTAAACCTTAAACCCCAAACCTTAAACCCTAAACCCTGAACCTTCAACAGTAAACCGAAAATTCCCAGCCCTAAACCCAAACCCTCCGAACCATTCGCCGGGAAACCTCGAGGTTGATCTTCGCCTTCCGACTTGCGTCTCGCCCCACTTCGGAGGTCCAAATGGTTGGGATTGGGATTTAGGGTCTAGGGTTTGGGGTTTTAGGGTTTAGGGTTTGCAATTTGGGGTTTAGGGCTTGGGGTTTAGGGTTTGGAATTTGGGATTCGGGGTTTTATAGTTGGGGATCTTGGATTTAAGATTTGGGGTTTAGGGTTTGGGGTTTAGGGTTTGGGGTTTGGCCTTTAGGGTTTAGGTTTCAATGGGGCTTAGGGTAATGACCGAAGTGTCCAATTTCGTGTCCCAAATACGAGCATTTGAATGGCTTTTGGTACCTGAAGACCGAGTATTTGGGCTATTTGATCCCTGTGGCTGCAGGGATACCTTATACTACAGTAGAAACTACAGTATATTGGGGTTGCAAGATTTCCTCCAGCCACTCTGGGGGAGGCTTCGCGATATGGGGTGCGCAGGATTCCGTGTTTAGGTTTTAGGTATGTAGGTGGGTGGTGCTCAAAAACAGATACCTTGAGGCCCCCAAAAAGGGCAGGGATTTGGGGTGTGGGTTTTCCGCGGCTTCTCAACACTGGGTACCCTCAAGGGCTCTAGCCTAGAGGGTCCAAAGTATATGACTATCATATATTTCCGCCAGCCTAAACATGATTCCCAGTACCTGAATCATAGACATATGAGGATTACAAGGAGGATAGAGGGGGCAGTCTGACGATGCCATAGGGGTCATTTTCTTGGAAAAGTGCTTAGTAGCCCCAACCCCTGTACAGGGAAGTGACAAGAGTCTTATGATACAGTTGATAGTAAAAATCCTGCATGACCTTAATATACTCTAGTACCATAACCCTAAACCCTAGGGTACTTAGGGTCATGCAGGATTTGTAGTATCCACCGTAGTCCTTGCCATTGCCTGAAGCTGTGGCGGGTGCTCAGGGTTATGGCTAAGGTTAACGGGACAGCCTGCTTTTTTTAGGCGGGGCAGGGCAAAGACAGGCTAAGAGGAGAATGATATGACAAGGGATCTAGGCAAGGTGTAGGAGAACCGGCTATTCTAGCGCAAGAGTCCCCTTGCTGCTGAACAGGCAGACAGACTGCTCCAATACCAAGATGTCAGAACAGTTTAGTTTCCTAAACAATAAAGCCTTGGGTTGTCGAAGTGTGTGTCCTAAACCCTGAGACCTGCTTGAAGGGCCAAGAAAACTTAGTAAATCAGTCATTAAGAGGCAACTGGGATAGTTGGATGGCCCTATAAGTATTGGGGGCAAATTCCTTTTTTATGGCCTACGGGCTACACGTAGAGTTGGCTGAGTCCCCAAGCCGTCAGCTGAGCACTTTCAAACCTCGCGAAGGCAACGTTGAGATTGCGAGGGCCGTTCGGCTTCGTGTTTGATGAGGCTGGGACGGTTGCTAGCCCAAAGGGTCCAAAGTACTTACCTAGCCCAGGGTATGGCTTTTGTACTCCCTGGACCTGAAGAGCATGAAAAATCGTTTCCAACAAACCCTGCAAACCGTCAAAAGCCCGTATTATCTATATATATATATATATATAGGTACGCCTTCCCTACAGGGTTACTGAGTTGCCGTTCAGGAGCTTCAAGTAGGTTACTCCATATATAAGGAAGCCCTATCATTTACCATATACCCATGATACTGTTGATGGATGAAATCTTGCACCACCTAGATGCACTAAATTACGGTAATTCCTAGGACTTTAGGGACTTAGGGTGGTGCAAGATTTCCTCTATGGTAACTAAATTCAAGCTCCTGAACGGCAACCCAGGTCACCCGGGAGCCTTTGCAGAGGGTTTAGGGTTTCCGGTGTAGGGTTTAGGGTTTCGGGTTCAGGGGTTCAAGGGCTTAGGGTTTAGGGATTTTAGGGTATATAGGGCTTAGGGTTTAGGTTAGGGTGCAAAGACCATCAACTTCGGCACGGTTCGGGGATCAAGGTTTTGGGTTCAGGCATAGGTTGTTCATGTGATCTTCTGGCGGGTACGTCATGGTCTGGACTTGTGAGGGAGGTTTCGTCGACATGCTATTCGGGAGCATTGTTGTTGTGCTGAACGAAGTGCTACGATCTCAACGCAGACGAATGAAAGCACTTAGCGGGTCATCAGACGAAGATGTTGTTGGCAGCATGGATGTCAAATTGGCGCAACGCAACAAGCAAGAGCTGTTTCGAGCAGGAAGATTCGTGCCTAAATGAAAACATGCTGATAGCCGCTCATATATTCCGAAGCAGTGCCCCCAGGGACATTTGGGTGTATGCAAACTCTACAAACCCTACATTTCAATTATTGGGATCCTTGCAGGTTGTTTGTCTTTGCCGAAGGAAGGCCCCGAACCCTAACCCGAACCCTAAGCCCTAAGCCTCATAAGCCCTGAGCCTGCAACCCAAAGCCTAAACCCTTGAACCTAAGCCCTATACCCTCAGCCCTAGACCCTTGAACCCGCAGCCCTAAACCCTAAATCCTTGAACCTAAATCCCCAAACCCTAATCCCCAAACCCTAGTCCCTAAACCCTAAATCCCAAAGCCCCAAGCCCTAAACCCAGAGCCCTGACGCCCTAAACCGTGTGAAGGACTGTCTGCCGGGGCTGAGCACTGTGCCTCGGATTTCTACCATCCTCTCCTAAACCCCCCAGGTTTAGGGGTTTGGTTTAGGGGTTTAGGGGTTTAGGGGTTTAGGGGTTTAGGGGTTAGGGTATGGGGTTTAGGGGTTTAGGGTGTAGGGTTTGGGGGTTTGGGGGTTTAGGGCTTAGCGGCTAGGAGTTTAGGGTTTTAGGTTTAGGGGTTTAGGGGATTAAGAGTTTTTAGAGTTTTCAGGGTTCAGGCCCGAAAGATCTGCCTGACTGAAGCTTACTTCGGATGAATTGGAGCTAGTTATGTTTAGCTTGCTGGTTCTTAGCAGGGAATAAAATGAGGATATATATAACCCTCAATAATCCCCATATTATATATATATATATTTTTGGTTTCCCTGCTAAGGACTAGTAAGTTTAATTACACCGGAGCCTGGGAGGGGGGGTAGTATAGGGTGGCGAGCAAGGGAACCATGATCATCTGAGGTTTTGTTGCTTAGACACGTGGACATCTGATGGTCCAGGCCTTAGGGTATCGACTTTGTAGGTTTGGGGTTGCTTAGGGTTTAGGGTTCAATTGCTGCTTGTCGTTTATCATGTGATTGCCCTGAAACCCTAAACCCTAAAACCCTCTAACCTTTAGGGTTTAGAGGCAGAATTATTTTAGAGACTAGTTTCTCAGACCGGGCGCCCAAAGTATACATTGGGAGGAACCCCCACCCTGTCATAGTTGTAAAGTAGGAGCATAACATGACCCTAATATGGGTTCGGGGGTTTAGGGGTATAGTAGGAATACAATAGGACCCTAGTATAATCCTTATTATCCCTTATAGTCACCATTGCTCGGTGGGGAGTCCACCTGAAGTATACATTGGGCACATGGTTTATGAGTTCAGGATTTAGAACTGAAAAGTTCAGGGTTTAAGTACTACGCCCTAGTATCTGTGATGTTGTTCATGATCGTGTTAAAGAAATGGAAAGTACCATGCTATGGTGGCTTGATGGTTTAGGTGTCAGGACCAGATGAATTAGTGGATATACGTAGAGTAGCCTGCGCGGCTGTGCTACATGAGTCCAAGCAAAGCGCTGCGCCCAAGTAAGGCATGTACTTAAAAGCTTAGACCCCTAAAGGCCCCTCTTTCAATCCTCTCACATGGGCTTTCCCAGCCTAGGACATAAAACCTAACCATTCACAGCTTATACGCCATAAGCCCTGAAGCCTAAACTGTCAACTCTAGGCCAACAATGCCCAAACTCCTCAACCGCCACAATCGCCAAAACACCGAAGACTCGTGACACCTAAAGCTCCTCAACCCTTAACCTCTAGAACCTGCAAGCTTTAAAGGCAAACACTGCCAAAGCACCTACAGCCCTAAACTCTGAAGCCGAAAGACCCACCTGCAAACATCTGCAAACTTTGAAAGCGACCAAAAGGCTCAAGATTGCAACAAGGCTTGACACCCTTAAGATTTCAACCCCCCCTAAAGCCCCTAGCAAGCCGAACCAAAATCCTCAGAAATCCTTACAACTTACAACTCGAAGAAGCCGTAAATCCTAAACCCTGAACCCCTAAACACCTAAACCCTAAATCACTAAAGCCCAAAATTCCGAAAATGCCTACACCCCTAAACCCCAACGCTCTGCACCCTAAACCCCAAACCCTAAACCCCTAAGCCCTAAAACCCCAAACCCTAAACCCCTAAAACACCTAAAACCCCTAAACCCCTAAACCCCTAAACCCTAACCCTAAACCCCTAAACCCTAACCCCTAAACAAATCAATCCTCAGTCCTTCGCCTTGGGCGGCGTCTTCGGCCGACTTGACGCTCCGCTGCCGGGCTATGCGACCTGGTCTGCGGCTGCCGAGGCCAGTTGTAGGGTTTGGGGGTTTAGGGTTTAGGGGTTTAGGTTTTAGGGTTTTAGGGTTAAGTGCTTAGGGGTTTAGAGTTTAGGGGTTTCGGGTTTAGGGTTTAGGGGTTTAGGGCTTAGAGATTAGAGAGGTTTGATGTAGCAGCCTAAGGAAAGAGGGGGTGCAGTTATCTATGGAGTTTAGGGTCTATGCTTCCCAGGGTGAAGTGTATCCATAGAGTTTAGGGTTTAGGGTTAGGGGGTGTAGGGAAGCATGGAGAATCAAGTGGAAACTAACATGGAATCGAAATGGAAGCGAGGATTAAAGAGTGTTTTGTAGGGACTATGTGACCTACTGCATTAGGGTTTAGGGGAGGTTTTTGATTTAGGGATTAGGGCTTCGGGATTAGGGTTATGGGGATTACGGTGCCTTGCTTCGGGCTGACGTTTGAGGGCTTAAGACTTCCTTCTGCCAGTTTGGGAAGGGGTAGACTTTGAGTCTAAGGTTACTTGGAAGGTCAGGAGGACTAAGTAACTAAGTATGTCCGCGCATGAGCCCTCGAAACGTATAACAACCTAGTCTCATGATAGCCTCCCTGAACCTCCAAGTGAGGACTGTTTGAGACTGTGCATGTGGTTATGGGTTTTGGGGTATGCGGCTCAGTTTTGAGGGTTAGGTGTCTAGAGTTCGGGGGCTACACCGAGACTACACATACTGAGTGTTCAGGTCATCGTCTGAGGCAAGGGTTTGGCAGCGAAGATTTAGGACATAGGGCGTAAGAACTATCTGGGTTGTTATTGCATAGCATGCCTGCAGGATACCCCCTTCATCAGGGTAGCTTAGGGATAAGTATGGCTACGGGGGACAGGGTGTAGCATGGTGGCGGGTTGTAGGGCAAACCGTGAGTTTTTATTTTGGGAATAGCGTTTGGAGGTTTCGGCGGTGGCGGTTGACACTTGCATATATGCAGACTATGCCGGGAGAACCCAAGAACTTTATAGCGTTGCGTTGGGTGTGTGCAGGTATTGCTCTCTTGTGTTTCGATGCTAAGCATCGCCACTCGAATGCTTCTATCCACAGCTTCCTCATGTTTTTTACGCCCTTACTCTAAACCCTAATCCCTAAACCCAGATCCCTAAACCCTAAACCACAACCCCTAAACCATGGACCTTATAAGCCTTAAGCCACAATTCTGGAATCCTTCATCCTGAATCCCCAACCAACAACCTTTACCCCGGGCCCTGAAGCGATGACGATATACGGCATGGGCAAGGCTAAAACCTGCATGCTCGGACATCCCGTCACATCTACATCTATACCCTTCTCTCTCTCTCCACATTTATTCACCTATGTCGTTGGCTTCCAAAACCAATTCGCAAAGCCAACGAACTCTGTGACTCGAGCTTGGGAGGTGCTATCTTGTGCCGGTTCCTGCAGCTGCAATACACGGGGATTCACCTTGCTGGTGCCTGGTACGGAATAAAGGAATATCTTATAAGGGGCTTTATAAGGTTTACTATTTCCTTGCTCACGATGATACCAAGCCCCAGTAAGTTGCAGTGATGAATATTTCGACCATCCAGTCCCAATTTTGATCACTGTCGATTTAGGATGTAGGACTGCCGGTTTAGGATTCAGGGTTTGGTGAGATTTGGGGTGCGAGTTTGGGGTCCAGGGTTTTGCAAAAGTGTGGCTTAAGCGCTTAGTGTCTGGGAAATGTGGCGTACAGGATTGTGGCATTAGATGTTGGGTGTAGGGCGCCTCAGGTTTGTGCGGGCTGGCAGCAGAAAGAGAGGCATGTACAGCAGCAGGGAGAGCATCGCTCACCTCTCCCCGGAGTACAAGTAGGATAGGATAGCTTGGACCTTGGCATTTTGAAGTGAACGACAACTATATAACTTGATGCGGCAAGAACAGGTCAACATGTGTCCTCAATCCTACACCGTGAGCCTTAACTCGTGAGGGAGCGACTTGGAACTATTAAACGCAGAGGGTCCATGTACCCAAAAAATTCGTATTTGGCTTTTGGGTAATAGTTATTATAGTACAGGTTTTGGGTAAGTATATGACTATTAGGTACTTGGACCCTTAGGAAATAGACGTAGAGCTCCAGGTTAAGGTGGACCATGTTGGGTCTGAGCTCAGAGTCCTAAACCTTCGGGGCGACCTCAATGTCCTAAGCGCTGAACTTAAGGTTTAGGGTTTAGGGTTATAAGGTTTAGGGTTAAGGGGGTTAGGGGTTTAGGATTTAGGGTTTAGGGTTTAGGGTGTAGGGCTTCCGCCAAACCTGAAACCTGCAGTCCTTCACCACAAGCCTCTGAATCATCCTCCACAAGCACCAAACTCAAGCACTACATGTTATAGCCTAAACCCTTACACCTCAACATCCCAGGACTAGAACCTGCCCTAAAAATCTAAACCCTAGCCCCAACACCCTAGGTTCTACATATACCTATATATCCCTAGGCATTCTGCTATATCCCTCCATACTTCTATATAAGCACCCTAAACCCTAAATCCTAAACCCTAAACGCTTTAACCCGAGGTAGGGGACCCAGGGCCGCCATCCGTGTTGCCCTGGGCCTGCGCGAAGATCGCCTCTACGTGCTGCGCGCAGCTTTGGGGGCAAAGTTAGGGGTGTGGAGGCGCTTAGGGTTTAGGGTTTGAGGTTTAAGGTCTAGGGGTTTAGGGGTTTAGGGTTTAGGATTTAGGGGTTTAGGGTGTAGGGTTATAGGGTAGTTTCCCCAAGTGAGGGGACCCCAACTTAGACCCCAATATACTCTAATTAATCCTTAGTATGGGGACCCCCCAAAATGGTACACCTAGTTTTGGGAAATAATTTTGGGAAACCCCCATATGAGGAGATGTAGCATTACAAGGGATATATATATATATGGGTCATAGAGTAATGCCAAGGGATGAATGTACGATTTGGGGGTTGAGGGTTCCGGCCTACGGGTTTGGGGATGTGGGGTTGCCCGGTTTAGGATTTAGGGTTTGGGTTTAGCGTCTACGGTTTA
This sequence comes from Symbiodinium pilosum, assembly GCA_905231905.1. NCBI lineage: Eukaryota > Dinophyceae > Suessiales > Symbiodiniaceae > Symbiodinium > Symbiodinium pilosum. The sequence goes on from CAJNIZ010001637.1 coordinate 23,072, forward strand.
AAGCCGACAGGTTGATTCACTGAGACCCCTCAGTCACCCTCTATGGAGCCCAATGGACCCCATGTAACGGCAGTTAGGGCGGGTCCTAGCTCTACATCCTACACTGCGTGGCTCTAAACGCTAAATCCATCTATCACCTGGGATTTCATTTCACATTCCATATTAACACTATCTCAACGGCTCTGGTACCCATGAATTTATATTACGGCGCCGAAGTATGTGGATCCAGAACAGGGGCTCCTCTTCCCTAGCACTTGACTCTAATGAGATATCTCAAGTAAGTGTATTCGTCCCTAAGTCAGGTCTGTCCTGTCATGCCTGGGTGCAGAAGTTGTGTGTAAGGAGCCCCTGTCCCAAACACCACAAGTGAGTGGAATGTATAAACTGCAGCTAATTGAAAGCTTACGAACCTAATCCGACATTAAGCCCTGAATTGAAAGCCCCAAGCTTTAAACCTTAAACCTTAAACCCTAATCCCTAAACCCTAAACCTAAGTCCTCAACCCTAAGCACTGTAAGGTCATAGGTCCTAAACTCAAAGCCTCCAATCCAAGTTGTAGGTCCTGAAGCAGAAGCCCTTTCAACCCTAAGAGTTGTAGGTCCTGAAGCCTAAACCCTATAAACCCTAAGCTACAGGTCCAAAGGCCTAGACCCTAAATCATAAGCCTCCAGTCCTAAATCTTCAACCTTAATCCGAACTCTGGGGCCTCAAGTGATATTTAGCTGGGACCCTATATAGTCCATAAGCAGCACCTACTTGGGCTGTTTTGAAGTTCTAGGTGCCAAACAACACTAATCCCTAGATCCTCAACCGTGTTAAATCCGAAACCCCAAACTCCCACACCCTAAGCCCTAAACTCAAAGCCTTAAACCCAGGCCCCAAGCCTGGAATCCTCACACCCTACGCCCTAAGCCCTATCTTGAGCCCTAAGGGTAAAGTTCTTCCCCAGGTAACGGTGACAAATTCCGCCGCACGACCTGACCCAAATACCTGGAGCCTCGAGCCGCTTGTACTGTAGTCTAAATTCCTTAAAGGGGGAATTACATAGGAGATTATATAGTTCAGATCAGTTCAGCTCAGTGAGCTTGAGTCCGGGATTATATAGGGTTTAGCGTCTAAACTCCCTAAAGGCGGGGGGTTATGTAGGGGATTATATAGGGGACTATTATAGGGGTTAATTACTAGGGGGATGCTAGGAGCTTAGAATATAGCTCACTTTTTGCGAAAGTTGAAGACTTGCGGAATTGGTGTGAGGAGGGTTAGGGACTTAGGGTTTGGGGATAGGGGTGTAGGGATTTAGAGTTTAGGGTTTGGAGTATGGGGGCGGGGGGCTGGGTTTAGGGCTTAGGGTTTAGGGATTTAGGGTTTAGGGTGTTAAGATTCAGAATTTAGGGACCTAGGATGGCACCAGACTTTTGAACCTCATTATACTGCCTTGTTTAGTTTGCTGTGGGGCTACTAACCCTTGGACCTTTGTAATTGTGCATGGTTATAGAACCAATGTTCCAGAGCCAGCATTCCGTGCAAACCCCAAGGAGCATCCCCAAACACATTCTGGTTCAGGCTTCCCATCAAGCCTTTTGGGAGATGTTAGTGCTGCTTACTGGGGTTAGTTTGCATGCCGAAGACCCACCGGTATAGGGGTGCAGAGCGATGATCCTCCAGTGGCGTTCGGGCTCTACCCTAAACCATACTGTACCCCAAGCCCGGTAGTCTCTCCATCAGCAGTATCCTGACAAGCTTAACCCTTGTGCTTTGCTCTATGGTGCTTCATGGCGTGTGAAGAGGTCAATTGTATCCTTGTAAGTATGATGTAAGCAGGGCTGTTAGAGGAAGTAATATGAAGTTTGAGTTTTGAAAAGGGGAGGCTGCCAAAAGCATCAAAACCCACATTACCGCTGAAAGGTTTGCTATACGCCACAATACTTTCAAACACCGCAAACAGCTAAACCAATACCATCACTCATGCAAACAAGGCCAGTTCTTATGACATTCTGATTGGGGGATCATCTAAGGAGGACTGCGGTACCTAAACCCTAAACCCTAAACCCTAGCATTCTCCCATCTCCCTTGAAGCTAAAGCACCGGACGGCCCTGCCTAGGTTTGATCTCGAGTCGTCACAGCAGTTCGGCAGCTTTCCCCCGTGGACCTTTTCAGAGCCTTCGCATCACAGTTGGTTCAGTGCTTCCGTTGGAGAGTGTAGATGCAGTGCAGGCCCCAACATGCCCTATTCCTTATTGTAGAACCCACATATGAGCTACAGTCTGAATATCCCCCTTAATAGCCCCCGTAAAATAGTCCCCTTTGATCCTCTAGATAGCCCTCTTTAAGAAGTCTAGACCATAGCTCATGTGGCGTCTAGATGTTGCAGAGTTATGGGCTTCAGTCTTGACATTCCGGACTCCAGGCTTGCCCTTTCTTAGCTCTTGAAGATGTACAGTGTACCCTAAACCCTGAACCCTCTTATGTAGTTCGGTTTTTGAGTAGGAAAGTAGTGATCCCTTACCAAGAAAACAGACCCGCCAAGGGACTACATAGGAGCCCTGGGTAGACTAGCTTAATCAGAGTCAACGATGGCCAACCATGATGTGACCGCAGCCATATTGGCATCCATCGACACATCCTTAGCACTTTGAGTTTGAAGGTTTAGGCTACGACCATAGGGCGTTGACAAATCATAGTGGCCTTCACGATGTGGAGGGGTTGAGCAGGCTTCAGCTTGTTGTTTGGGCATGCGTTAGCGTTCGGACGTCGGCCTTCCATGTGATAATTCTCATTGGTTTAGGGTTTAGCTCATTGGTTAAGGGTTTAGCTCATTGGTTAAGGGTTTAGCTTATTGGCTTAGGGTTTAGCTCATTGGTTTAGGGTTTAGGGCTTATGTGCTTCAGCCTCAGCGTTGACATGAACTTAATTCTGTCTGCAAAGAGGATCTCTTAGGCTCTCCCAACCCGCGATAAGAGTCATGGATAGGGAATATGTTGGTGGTAGTTTGTGTCAACTGTAGTTAGAGGGGAGCCAAGGTTCATCTGACACCCGAAATCCTCTGCGCATGAGCCCTAAACCCCAACCATTAAGGGTTTAGGGTTTAGGGTTTAGGGTTTAGGGTTTAATTTGAGGACATATCTCTGACAGCCTCATCAAGGCCAGCGCGTCATGTTTGCGGGCTCTCACAAGGAAGTGTTGCAATCAGGGTTGGAGTGTTTGCCCCAACCTTGACCCCCCAAATACCCTTTATAAGGCCTAAGTACCCACAAACGGGACCTACTGGGCGAGCTGGATATTGAAGGAGAAGTCAGGCATATCATGTCATGGCAACATTTGCAGTGCAGCTCTTTTGAACACCTGCCACATTTGCATGGCTCCTTTTGCAGCAATTACAGGCTTCAACTTCCGATTCGCCCAGCTGTGCAATCCGCCAACCAGCAGACCTGCAGCGCGCAATGATCCCCTTTTGCGCGCATGGTTTCTGCCATGGTCACTGGGATGTTACCTGAACATGTAGGGTTTATATGGTAGGCACATGGAGTTTCTAGGTTCTGTGATCTGACGCAATAAGAAAATGTCCAAATCATGAACTAGAATTTTGTCATCTATAGTGTTAGGGTTAAAGGGGGTACCTTGGCCTGAATAGAGGGCAGATGGAGGGTCCAGGTCTTTTCTTTCGCGATACTTGAAGAACACAAGATATCGAGGCTAAGCCTACGGCATGCTGCACTTGGTGAGAAAAGCATTTGCTGTCAAGAGCCACGTCCATCCCATGAGTCTAACCCGATGGGTCTAGTAAATGGTGTTCCTGCATAGACACTTTGGGGCTTATGTATCAGTTTTGATTATGCATACCTGGACCCATTGTGTATAAAGCGTGGGGAGCAAAATTTGGAACGCTAGGTAGTCGTCTCCAGCTTTTCTTTCATTATCCTCATATAATTCATATATGCATATATATATATCTTTAAATTAGGGTCATATCCCTATAGAACCCCTGCATATTAGGTATTTTCCCGATATCGCCCCTACATAGTCGGGTAATGTCCCTACAGAATCCCGCACATTAGTGGAATATCCTTCTGTAATTCCTTTTCATTCGGATAATATCCCTGTTTATTCCTTATACATTAGGGTAATAGCCCTATATCATCTCTATAGATAATAAGGGTAGTGTCCCTATCGACACCCTACTTCCATCCTTTGCCAGGGCCACCAGCGAGGAGAGCAATCCTGTGGCGAATCCGGTGGAAATCAGATTTCGGCCTCATAAGGCAGGTTTGGGTAAAGAGGGGCTCGAGTTTGCTACGCTTAAAGGGGGATATAGGGGTTTTAGAGGGATATTATCGGGATATGATAGGGATATTTAGGGTTCAGGGTTTGAGGCTTCGGATTTAGGCTTCAGGGTTCATGGTTCAGGCTTAGGGTTTAGGCTTCAGGGTTTAAGCTTTAGGCCTCATGGTGTGCACTTAAGGGCTTGGGTTTAGAATCTGAGGTTTGGGGTTAAAGGGGCTTCAGGGCGTGGGGTCATGGGTTCAGGGCTTTAGGATTTAGAGTTGAGGAGGGCAGGGTTTTGGGGTTCAGCGTGTAGGGCTTGAGGTACGCATCTCACATGTTTTGTTCTACTTTGGGCCCCAGTGCGTATTTACATAGTTACATGGACCCAAAGGACTTAGTGCTTGGGAATGTGATGGGTGCTGCAGGATAAGGTTAGGATCCGTAAGGATTTCTATGAAACCGGGCTCCACGAGACGCTGTCGCTAGGGCGTTTAGGTTTCGGGTCGAAGGTTTAGCGTTTAGGGGTTTACGGCTTCAAGGCCTCCATTAAACATGAAATGTCCGCATCACACAATGTCAAGCCGTAGCAACCCTACCCAGAGGGTTCAAGCAGGTATATGGTGTAGAACTAGGGTCCAAAAGTTTCCCATATGACTACTTCATGTTTTCTATTTCAGTTTTTCGTCCAAGTTGCATTGCGTTGCGATGTAGCAACCCTTCCGCCTAAGAGTCCGAGCACCTAACCAATAAGTCATTTGAGACCAAGTGGGTTCCTATAAACGTACTGTTGGCCTGGATTGCTCACTACCTAGGTTTTACTTCTGTACACTTATTGGGCCTGAGGGAATGTATTGTATAGGGATTATATATATATATATTGATATATTCATTACATTCCCTTACTCTAAGGCTCCATGTAGGTACTATTTGTAGGGTTTAAGGCCCAATGTAGGTATTATTTATAGGGTTAGAGCCCCAGGGTCATTCCGTGCTAAGAACGGCCCAGTCTGGCGTTA
>CAJNIZ010001638.1:0-28346 GCA_905231905.1 Symbiodinium pilosum
GGGGGGAGGGGGGGGGGTGGGTGGGCCAACTCATGACTGTAGAGTATGAGGATTACATGTAGTCTTTTTGTCCACTGGTCCATACCCGTAGAACAACCCGCAACTACAACCCTCGGGCACCCAACATGGAGAATCCAACGGAGCATGAAATGGAAAATAAATCGGGAAACGTAACGGCACATGAAAGGGAAGCGAGTTTCAAGGAAAGTTAGGGTGTTGGGGGTTTAGGGTTGCGCGAGTTTTGTTCGGGTGCCGCGGTGAACTGGGAAGTACGTACCTATACAGTAGGTATTGTACATTTGGGACACGCAGAGTACCCTGAAATATCTCTGAGGTACGAAAGTAGTTAGTATAGGTAGAACTCCGAAAAGGCGGCTTTTCTGAAGCTCCTACATCTATGAGTCCTAAACCCTGAACCATGCGCTTCCCATATCTATATAGTAGTCATATGAGGAATAACAATACATAAGAAGAATACAATAAAGATAACTGTCCTAGTCATGATTAATTATGATTATGATGATTATTATGATTTTCAAGGAGAGTGCCATTATCACGGATCACCTGAAGTTTACCGTGTTGGCGCTGGCGTGGTGGGAGGACTCATGCAGAGATGGGTGTCCCCGTGCTGGGTGTACATTGCTATGGATGTTCTGGAGAGAATGAACGTTGACTTTTGCATGTTCTAAACCCTCGGGTTTAGGGTTTAGAGTTAGTGAACAGTTAGAATTTTGGGGGGGGAGGCGTCTAAAGCGGATAGAAGGTTGGGATTTCGTTTCCAAAATACTTTGTGTGTCTGGTTGTTGGAAATATGCGGCATTCCCGAGGAAAGACATGTCGGAACATGCTCATCAAAGCATTACAAAGGAATGTATGGCAAAAATGCAATCTACCCAGACCTTCAATGGTAACTCTACGCCCACACCGAGTAGTGGTTTTCAGAGAACAAGGCAAGCACAAAATGAGGTGCTCCCGAAAGGCATCAACCATCGAATCAGTAGACGCCATAACCGGAAGACCCTATCTCCAAGGCGCCCTCTATTTCTGGATCAATGTTAGGGATCCTTTATACTTTTTGGGCTATGGGATTCCTTTTAGATTTATGAAAAAGGGTGCCTTTTTTCTTCCTAGGGTAATGTGGGCTAAGATTTTGAGAATCTTTAGTCAATGGTTTTCGCTTTGGAGTTCGTGGGATGAAGTGGCTTGGTCTTCAGCTGCTCTGCAGGCTACAGGCCTTTGCTATGCACCATCAGCCCCAACCTCGTTATTCATACTCTCCTTTGAAAAGAAAGAGTGAAACCAGTGAAAAAAATCTGACTACGTTAGATGGTCCAACTGCATAAGATCTAGGGAGAGATGCCAGGATAAAGTGGACGCTAACAAGGCCGTGCACGAGGCAGGATGTAGTGCGTGGGGAGGAACGGCATCAGGATTCGGGCCCTGTAGGCTGTAAACCGGGCTCTTTGATAACAAGCTGAGGGGCTTGTACAGATAGAACTCTAAGCCCTAAACCCTAAGACCCTAAACCCTAAAACCCTGAACCCTACGCCCTAGACCTTGAGCCCCTAACCTCTAAAGCCCTAAACCCTGCACCCCTAAACCCTAGCTCTGCGAGGTGCTTGAGGTCGGCATGCTGAGTTTTGTTTGTGGCTTTGCTTGCAGTTCTTAGTTGCTATGGCTTAGGGCTTAGGGTTGAGAGGTTAGGGCTATATGCGTGCATCCGTGTACCCACTCTTCGCGCGCGCTCGCACCCCAACCACCCTAACTATTTCCAATTGGGCTTTAGGGTTCCCCCTAGCAAGGGGGGGCTTCCTTGTTCTTTTTCTCCCCCAAGTCTGCTGTTCACTCCTCGTCACGCCGCCACCAGCACTAGAAAAAGGATTTGAGCAACGCATAGGGGTAGCGGAGGCCTCCACACGTGGAATTCTTGGGTTGGTGAACAGGATGGGCCCACAAAGCCTTTCCAAATGCTAGCATTAAAGAAATTGCTGAAATTTGTCAGAAATTAAAACCCTGGCCTGGAAAGGCTGTGAGGGGTCCTGCAGGCCTCCGAAGGCCTTCAAACAGGCCTTACAAGGCTCGGGGGTTCTGGAAGAAGTTGTGAGGGCCCCAAACACAAGAGCTTGGAGACCTGAATGGGCTGATTGTCACAGCCACAAAACAAAGGTTTTGGGAAGGCCCCTAGCAGGCCTTGGGAGGCCCTGGAAGGATCTGGGAGGCCCTGAGAAGCCCCTAAATGTTTGCCAAACTTTGCGCATGGAAGGTCTCAGTCCGGAGGCCTGTCCCCAAGACTCGAGCACCCATGTATATGGTCAGCGCACTCTCGCCAGTTTAGGGCTTCGGGTTTTGAGGTTTAGGGTTTAGGGCTCACGTGGAGGCCCATGGGATACAATAACTTTTTATAACAGGGATTGAAACTTACATATAATTGGGGTAACCCCTAGAAGCCCATTCATGGGATTTTAAGTAGGGTTGTAAGCCCAGTTCTAAGTAGTTACGAAGTCCCATGGGCCTCCAAGTAGTTTCGCGGGGATACAGCAGGTCATATTGGGATGATGGAAAATTGAAATGGAAACTACAGGGATTATAGGGTTATATAAGGGTTATATAGCGATTATATAGCGGATTATATTGGGATAATGGAAAACAGAACGAAAACTGCCATTGAGGATTTAGGCTTATATTGGAATGATGGCAAAAAGGAAGCTACCATTTAGGGCTTAGGGTCATTTTGGGATGATGGAAAAATGGAAACTACCATTTAGTGTTTAGAGTTATATTGGGATAGCAAAAATAAACGGGAAATTACCATTTAGGGCTGTATTGAGGTTATGTTGGGGTAATATTCGGGGTTATTTTAGTTGAGCACATGTTGCCTGTACGTTACGTCTTGTTGTTGCCAGTATCCTCTTTGATAAGGCGACGATTGTTCTGTTCAAAGGTGAAGGTTTAATACTTCTACAAAAATGACCTAAACCTAAAACCTAGCGGTAGTTCCTTAGAAAGGGGAACCCCAAAATAGGCCCCAAATATTTTAATCCTCATTATGGGGACCCCAGACATTTACCCGTAATTTTGGGAAATCCCTGTGGGCTTTGCTGGGTACTTTAGAGCAAACGAGGGTTGTTTCTTCTGCAAGGTCCTGAAAGTGTTTTCCCGAACTAGGGGGTAGTAGGAAATATAAACTCGTATATAGGAAAAAAATCCCTTATTCCTTACTAAGAACCAGCAAGTTTCTTGCAGGCTCCGGAATAGCTCAATCAGCTAGAGTCGCCACGCAGGTTCTCCTACAGATTGTTGACATCGGCTTCAGTTATCCCGACTTTTCCGGGAGTACTGCGCCCTACGCAGTCCTCAGCCCCTTGGCAGGCAAATCGGGGTTTGGGGATTGCTGGGCTCTTGTTGAATGATGTGTCACAGATTTTTGTATACCTGAACCCAATGTAGAGTACAAATTGGTCGTTCAAATACGGAATACGCGAGATTTTTGGCCTGAAAGATGCAATTGTTTTTTATTATAAGCGCCACTTAACAGCCACAATAACTTTTGGGTCTTCTCGGGCAGATAGTGGTTTGGTGGCTCGGTTGCGAGGTTAGGGCTTTGGGGCTTAGTTTCTTGGGGCTTTGGCAAAGAAAGCTGGAGGACAACCACCCTAATCCCTGGATCCTGGACCCTGAATCTAGGATGGGACCGCAGCTTTCTTTGGGCTTTAGCATGTGGGAGGCATCAATTTGTGCGGTAATGCCGGTGAAGGACACGTGGTACAGGTTTGGATCAGCTGGGTTTTAAAGGTGATTCTCAAATTCCACCTACCCCAGGGGCCTTAGAGTCCCGAGGGTTTTGGGTTTTAGGTTCAGGGTCGTCAGTTTGCGGTTTGTAAGCATCCTATGTTGGTGGCACAGGAAGGCCTATTCTCAAACGTGCAGGAGGGCCCAAATAAAGCTAGGTTTCGGTGGTTGGGACAAAGGTTCCCGGACTTCCCCTAAATGGCTTAGGGTTCAGGGTTTAGGGTTTCGTGGAAGCTTGACAAGAACCCCAGAAAGATTGCTATGAAGAGGTTCGATCTCAGTTTGGGGGAGCGTAGAACCAGAACCCTAAAACCCGAAAGCATAAATCCTAAACCCCCAAACCCTACGCCCCTATCCCTAAACTCCCCAGGGAGCCGACTGAGTCCCGCTCCAGCGTGAAATGGAAGTTTCTCAAAGTGCTACCAAGATTCATCCCCTTACGAGCGACCCCCCATAAGCATCTCCTTGTGATCCCAATATACTAGGTTGATGTTAAGGAACTTAAAATAGATCACCATGATAAAGAAAGCCTGATATTTACTATATACCATCATATGGTCTTTAACCAAAGGGATTCTGGCTACTCAGGTGGAGGCAGTTCTCTGGCACCCCTTCACAACTCCACGGGTGTTTCGCTGCCTACCGGCTACACTGAGTCGCTGGCTCAGAGTATGGTCTCTGCTACAAGGTCTAGGGCTTAGGGTTTAGGACTCCGGGCTTGGGGTAAAGCCCTGAACCCGCGGGGTTTAGGGGTTTAGGATATGCGGACGCAATACGAGTCCTCAGAATGAGAACATGTGAGCTATCGTCTGAACTCCTTAAAGAGGTTTGATATACGGGAGTATTATAGGGATTATTAAAGGGAATACCAGGAGTTTAGATTATAGCGCATGTGGCAGAGCTGAAATCCTGGAGCTTGAGGAATGCTAGGGTTTAGGATTTAGAGTTTAGGGATGTAACATAATACAGAAGAAATATGATGGACTCGAACAGTACCTCAGCAGCAAGAACCTGTGCAAGCCTCACGTACACAAGCTCGCGAAAACCTGGAAAATATTATCCGGGCCTAAATAGTTGGTGGCGGTCGCGATAATCGACCTGTGGTTCTGCAGGTTTTGCAGCCTTTTATGTGTTGTTCGGCTGGGGGGGGGGTGGAGGGATGGGTATAAGAGGAACAAGACACGTTGTCAAAAGCGTCCATGCCGTTTGCGACCACGCCCAAAGCACTGGTGTTTACAGTGTCTTTGCGCCTTTGTACAACATACTGCGCAAGGACGTGAAACAAGGAAAGCTGTCACAAGCGTCCATGCCTTTGGCGACCATGCCGAAACACTGGTATTTACAGCGTTGTGTTTCTCTGCGTCTTGCGGCTTGAGGACTACGGGTTAACACATTCAATCTCAGAAGCCGAAAGACAATGTAACAAAGAGTGAAATTTTGTCCTGACGGCAATAGTTTCCTGGAAGTCCAACTACCTTGTTTTTCCTCCAAATCGTGCTCAAACGTAGGTTTCCTGCCACTTTTTGCGTATAGAAAGCAACAGGGCGACCTATGCGCCCGCACCCAATATTATGGTTCCATATTCCTTGTATAAGTATAGTATATGGTACCTCAAATGGACTTCAAATTTATATTGGTCAGTATTTAGGCCCCTAAACCCTATTAGAATATGGTAGCCTCCATTTTCTTTTCCATTATCCCAATCTAGCCCCTATATAACCCTATATATCTATACTACGTGGGACAAGGAAAATGCGGTGCATTCCCTCAAGCTACATCAAGAAAGAGCTTAACCATCAGTTTCTAGTATTTGCTTAAGAACCACCCCCAAAAATATTCTTCTTTATAAGGATAATATAGAGCAAATAGTAGGTTTTGGTGGCGCGCCAAACCCTAAACCCTAGGCTTTAGGGTTAAGGGTTTAGGGTACTATTGGCGGGTAAATATATTGGGTGTCCATTTCGTCACGTTAGATAAAAACTACCCTAAATCCTCAAGCCATACCGGGGTCTATTAGATAGGGGGTCCCGATCTACACAGCCCAGTATATTGTAAGCCTTCTTACGGGGCTACCCCCAAAGAGGGTTACCCTAAAACCCTAAACCCCTAAACCCTAAACGCTAAAACCCAGAACCCTAAACCCTAATTTTGGGAAACCCTACCCTAATCCGCAAAACCTGAACCCTGAAATTCAAAACCCTAAACGCCCATGTGATTCAGCCGGAATGCTTAAACCCAAACCCTAAACCCTTAAACCCTAAACCCCGAACCCTAAACCCAAAAGTCCCTGCCCGGCCAGATTGGTACTCGACGTTGGTGCTACGATGAATTTCAACATCAAGGCTTGGCAATGGAGGGTAGTCTCAAAGTCTGCCAGGGGTGTCCTTATAGTCCCCCTTAAGTAGATAGAATATGGTGTATATGGAGATCTTGTTATACTATACCCAAAGCCACATTCTATCTACTTAAGGGGGAGTATAACTTCTTGTTTACATGAGGTACTTTGAAAACATGTCTTAATTTTCTTACCCTTTTAAGCACTATGTAACCCCGATACAGCCATACGACATCCTTTTATAGGGCCCACAAACCTACCCTAGTTTCCGCTTTAGAGCTTAGGGGTTTTAACTTTGGGGCAGTCAAACCCTAAACCCCAAATCCAACTTGGGTGCAGTTAGCATGACTAGGGGTGATAGAGGTATTCTGTAGTTATGTAGTTACAAGAACTTACGCGGTTTTTAGGTTTGGGGTTATATGTATATATATATATACATACATATTATGGGGATTATATTCCCTACTAAGAACCGATTACAAGAAAAGGGTTCGAAAAGGATCATACCCAGAAAGCCAGTAGCCAATAAGTATGCTCTACAGTCTTCTGATGTCCTGCCACTTTGGGACAAAAGTAGCACATGATGGGTTTAGGGTTCAGGGTTGAGGGTTTAGGGTCTAGGGCTTGGGAAACTCGTAGAGTTTTATAGAGGTACTATTTGGTTATGGACCCGACTCACAAGCTCAAGTCTCGGGCTGATAAGCCGTAGCGTTCCATCGGTGGCCTTAGCTACTTAAGGTCCTTAGGGCTCAGGGGGAGTCTCATAGGTAAAGGCAGCGAAATGTAGGGGCCTAGCTTGGAATATGGTTCGAGGAGCATATAACAAGGAGGGAAAAATGCTGAGTCAGGCTACTACTTTACCCTTCTGAATTCGAAGCTTGAGGTTAAGGATCTGCTTGTCAAGGAGTGCATAGGAGCTGGAAGTTCTTGTTTTTTCCCTCGAGCGCCGTGGTCCCCCTCACGTGTGCAAAGCTTCGGTCTATGTCAGGAGTACAGCACGGGCATACTACGAGGACTTTGGTAACCCCAACGAAACCCTACAATGTGGAGCCTCTAAAAGTCATGCGACAGTGGTTGGGGTCCTTATTCAGGGGGCGTGGGGTTCCCAAATCCCGCTTACTACTGGATTGCTGTTACAGAAATTAAGCTAAGTTACAATAATGGGTATATACAGTAATTAATAGGGTTTCCTCAATACAGCGACTTAAATTGAATTCCTTAACAGCAAGCCAGACTATTATGCATGAAGGGGCCGGGACCGGCTCGCTTGAGTATGTTCGGCTGCGGCGGAGCAAACCCAGTCTTCAAGGTTCATTTCATGAGCTACTCTCTGTAGGGTTCCCCTGCGTAGGTTGGTATATTCCTCAAGACTTAACAGACTCATTAAACAAAAAGGAACCCATGTCCAACAATCATATGGAAAATATTGCCTGTAGCTTATATGATTAGAATACGACATCACCCAAAACCTTGTACTAGCCCTAAACCCTAAGCCCTAAACCCTGTACTAGTCAAACCCTCAGCCCTAAACCCTAAACCCTGGCTAAATGCCCAGGGCATCCCTGCCTCTTCGAAGTTTAGCATATACTACCAAACCCTCATCTTTTCAGTTCTTAGTAGGGAATAAGGGAGTATATGATATGAGCCATAGTCTGAACTCCTTAACAGGGCATATATAGGGGATTATATAAGAGACTACTATAAGGGGTTATTAAGGGGGATACTAGGAGTTTAGACTACAGTTCATATAGGGATGATAGAGGGCAATATTCCTTTATTCCCTACTAAGAACCCAGTAAGTCATTGCAGGTTTCGCAGACCGATTTCAACTGGACTGATGCACCTTGGCCACCACCCTAGGGTTGAGGGTTTAAGTAAACCCTAAAGCCCTGAACCCTGCTTCGCAGCTGGAGGCGGTGTTCTGTCACCCATGAGTAGGGTGTGGCGTTCAGGCTTCAGGGCTTAGGGAGCAACATCTAAGAACCGCAACAAAAGCATCTGTTTCTGCTTATTCTGCAGCTGGATCGATTCTCAAAAGCAGCATTGACTTTCCTCCTACCCCCTTACGAATTAGTATTAAAGATTTATTGTAGTAGAACCCCAAGGAACTATCTTAAACAATATCTATATCATTCCTTAAAGTAAAGCGCCATTGAACTTTATTTATACTATTGGTCTTCCGAGATTACAGTTTCATGTTGGGTCTCCTCTGTGCATTTGCATCTTTAGACTCAACAGTTGAGCGAGTGCAGCCGCATATTAGAAATCCAGCTTCGCCTTAGTATAGTATAGTATAGTATAGTGTAGTATAGTACGATGGATATTATCAATTTCTGAATGGCCCTAAGTGCCAAAGCTTAAGAACCAGGGTGTCATATATGACACCATAGTTCTTGAGCTACAAGGTACTTTGGGTCATTCAGGATTTGTTCTTTATCCACGGTACTTCCTGGCAGTTAGTCAGGAGCGGAGAAAAGTAAGACCTCATCAGGTCATCCTGATGGTGGTCCCCAACGGGACAGACCCTCTGAGAACGCTAAATCCTTCGTCTAGTCCCCTTTAGAGTAGTCCCTCTTATGCGGGTCTGTCCTAGTTTCAAAGTTCAAATTATGGGTTTGGGGTTGTTTGGGGGGGGTCACCGAGGAATCTACCTTATCAAACGCATTGCAAATTATGCCCCAAAGTATGTTCAGACGCCACTGTTGATGCAGGAGGTCTTGCACCACCTAGGCCCTAACAGCATTGGATTTCTTCGGGAGCCTTGGGTGGTGCAGGACTTTCTCCAGCAGTATCACTTACTGCCAAGAAAAGAAAGTCCTGAACCCTAATCCCAAAAACCTGAACCCTATTTACTGGCTGCTAGTAGCGAATGAGCGAATAAAATCCCTATATAATCCCTACATAATGTATTCTCTACTAAACCCCAACCCCTAAACCCTAAGCCCTAAGCCTAGTACCCAGGTCAGTCTCTTCATGAAGTCAGTCACCACTGGCTACCTCATCCCCCATGAGGAGGCCCTTCGGGTTTGGTGTCGACGGTGGGGATCCTTCGTTCAATTTCGTATTAATATGGCTCCCAATAAAAGGAATATATTGGTGGGGAATACTTAACATGAGGGGCTGACGAGGCGTTTTAATAGTATGGATTACCGTCCAGACCCCTAGGCTGTAAAGAAGTAAAAAAATAGAGCCTCCCCACATTTTTCTAGGTTCCCCAAGGTAGTAATGGGATCTTTTTGGGGGGTATGCAGTTTTGGGGATCCTTTGGGGGTTCTGGGTCCTGGGTAATTACTTCCAAAAGACCCCTTGTGTTCCGGGTTACAGAGGGCTTTCAAGTAGATCCTCATGGCACCAAGACAGGGAAGACCCTCTGAGACCCCCTTATGAGTCCCCTAGGCTCTAACTTTTTGGCCATCTCCAAACTGTTTAGACGTCCGTGGATTGCGGTCCACTCCGGTGTATGTATTCTGCTTCTTCTGTCTGTTGCCTCATGCAAGAACTCAGTAGATGGGCAGCCAATGAAGCCCCTGGGGTAGATAGATGTCCACCATGACTAAAGGGGTAATTTTTGGGCCAGGGAACTCATCAAATAATGTTGATACCAGAACCCTGCATGGCCGTAATAGACCCAGGTACTAAAGTAGACTATTGTCATGCAGGATTTTGAGCATCGTCCATAGTATTACCATTGCCCCTTAACCCAAACCCTAAATCCTTAATCGTTCTTGCTAAGGGTGTCGTCATGAAGCAACCAAGGAATTTTGCTGGTAGCGCCAAGTTCCAAGGCCAAAGACACCGAGTGCCCTATAGAGGGGTTTCCCAAAACTAGGGGTACCTTTTTAGGAGTCCCCATAATAAGGATCCTAGTATTTTGGGGGTCCGTATGGGGGTTCCCTTTTTTTTGGGAAACTAACATATGAGCACAGTATTTAGGGTTGAGGCTTAGCCTAAAAAGCCTTAACTGGGTGGCCGCAGGAATGCTTATTATGCAAAGGGCTCGCCAGGAAAGGAAGGCATACTCACCAACTCCCTACAGTAGTAGCCCAGTAGGACCTTGAGATATACCTATAACAGTCCTTTGTGGTACCCATTGTTGAGTGGGGAATTGACCCAAGGTTTAAAGTTTAGGGTTTAAGGCCTTTTCGTTGCCAAGGTCTCCCTGGACGGCCAAGTGGCTACGTGGAAGCTGACCATGTCCTTCGGTACCAGCCAGGTTCAGGGTCTGGCTTTCGCGGTTTAGGGGTTAGGGTTTAGGGCTCAGGGTTTAAATAGGGTTTAGGGTTCGAGTAGGGTTTAGGGTTGAAGTAGAGTTTACTGTTTAGGGTTTGAGAAGTGTTTAGAGTTTACGTAGGATTTCGAGCTAAGGGTTTAGGGTTTACGATTCAGGCTTTAGGGCTTGCGGACAGACATCCCTCAGAAGTTGACAAGGGGAGCTCGAAAATAATGTTTTCTAGGACTGGTATGCCGTTGAGATGTCCCTAGATTCATGATAATCAGGGCCCCTATAGTGGGATTCCTATGGCAACTACGGGGTCCATATGACTTTCATCGCATATGAGGCTGGATGGGAAATCTATGAGGTAGGGAGTTTGTTTTGGGCTTGTATCCATGTAACTACACTTTCAAGGGCATGCTGGTGTATGTATGTCCCGAATTAACGGCTACAATCGTTCTTGACAGGGTTCCAGGGCAGGAAGATGAAACAGGGAGCATGATCTAAGTAGCGAAAAGCCCACAAGGTATAGCTACGTCAAAATTCTGTCCTTGAAGTTCATGAGTATGGACCCTGACCACGTATGTAGGGTTTAACTTCCCTGGTTCCAGATGCCTTCTTCGAATAAACTGGGTTCACGGGAGGGATCCTTTATTTCCTCAGAGGGTTGGAGTAGCCCCACCCCTATGTTTGGGATCTAGGTTATACTATAGTCAGGACCGTGTCATGGACAAATAATTGCTACAGGATCCTAATTTTGCGGGCTAGGTTTCCATGATTTTCTTATGATTAATATGTTTTTGAGCTTTGGGTTACTTATGTTACTGCAAAAAGGGCTTTGTGTTTTCCTCAGAGAAAAAGGATCTAAGTACGGACGTAAGTCCGGCGCCTAGGTTTGACAGTTAGGGTCAACCCTCCCCGGAACGTACATGGAACCCATATGAGCCGTATTTTATTTGGGGAATACTATGGTACCCAATATTGAGTAAGATTCTATCCTCCTTTTGGAGTATAGTATTTAATATAAGGAGTATTGTCTTACTGGGTTTAACCACCCAAAAAAACGCTACTCATATGATACTTCCACCTCATGCTGAGATCCCTCCAGCCGCCAATAGAAAATATTCTCCTTGTTGGAACGGTACCAGATTGGGAAGATTGATTTTCAGGTGGCGCGAGGTTAATTCGTAGTGGGACGTAATTTTGCCCATCGGAAAAGGACAGCTGAGGTTATACGACCCCTTTCAAGGCTCCCTGTTAGTTGGGGGTGTAGGATTTAGGGTTTAGGCTTTAGGGTTTAGGGCTCGAAGCCCAGACAGGGCGAACAAATCCCCCCGAAAGCAGGCGCTTCTGAAACTATTGGAAATTCTTGTTGGACATCCAGCAAGAAGCACGTCCCAATTTGGGTGCCCTCAATACTACGAGCCGTATTATGCTGGAGACCTGAGAGGGAACCACAACTTTGACGACCCCCAGTTATAGTAGTTTCCATTCCATTTTCCATTATCCAAACTATTATAATTGGTTATATAAGGATAGTGGAAAAGAAAATGGAAACTACTGTAAGCCATTGTAGGGTTTTGGGTTTCTTTGAGTGCAGCTTGAATAGGATAAGGCTTTAGGGGATTGAGGTTGAGGTTTCCTGGGTCCAGACAGTCTTCTTGGGGCTAGGGCGAGTGGGGGAGTGAGTTTACGTATAAGTTCGATCATAGGGAGCAATTTAGGGATTGCTTCAGATTTGGCGCGCAGAAGTGTATGGGGCTGTAGGGGTTGGGGTTGCCAACCCTAAGCCCCAAACAGGGGCAGGTGTGATGAAATCAGGTAGTGTCAGATGCCCACCCTGTCCCAAACAAACATTAACCATCGTCCATTTTGACAAGGAGAGGTTGCAACTATGAGTCGCTAGTATCGGCCTGTAATCCTCTCATCCCTGTATGCTAGAAAATTCTCCTGTCTGTCAAAAAACCCCAAACACTATATGATATACATATATACCCTATCTATGTATCTATCTATTTGTCTCGCTATCTCTCTATACCCTGAAGGGTCCCTGGAAGCCCCTTGAAAGGGGTAAAGACCTTGAGTAGGGACAACACTTCCAACCTTAGATATGAGATTCTGTCAACGTTCGCCTTATTTAAGGGACCCTTGAGGTTTTAGGATTTAGGGTTTAGGGTTTAGGTTTATTCAAAAACCTTTGGTGGTGGACATAGGGGTCCTTCTTGTAGTTTAGTATAGTCCCTAACATAGTCCCTTATAAGGAACCCATGTCCAGTAATTTTCTGGGGAATATTGACAGTAGCTCACATGCGTTTCAGTAGGCCGTTTTCCGGCTTCCATGTCATTTTACATGCTGGCTGCTAGTATGGAACGAAGGAACGGAAAGTAGGGGATTATAGAAGAACTACTACAGGAATCCTTTCCCTCGGTCCAAACCCAAAGCCCCAAATCCTACACCCGAGGCTGTAACCATTCATTGTTCCCTACTAACCACCAGTAAGTTACTGGTGTTTAATTAATTGAAAGTGGGGGAGTGGATCCCTATAATAATCCATCTATAATCCCCTAAACCCGGAACCCTAAACCTTAAACCCTGAACCCTAAGCCCTACAATGGTACCTGCAGTCACTCCCCCACTCCCCCTTAAACAGCAGTAGGGTAGTATTTTATTTGGGGATACTATGGTACTCATTATAGAGCAAGATTATATCCTCCTTTTGGGGTATAGTATTTTACATAAGGAATATAATCTTACTAGATTCAACCACCAAAAAAAGACCATTACTTAATATAACCCCAAAATATACCCTATTATAATATAGTAGTTTCCATTTTCTTTTCCATTATCCCTATATAGCTGGGTTCAACCACCAAAAAAAACACTGCTCAGTAAACCCTAAACCCTAAACCCCAAACCCTAAACCCTAAACCCTAAAACCCTAAACCCTAAAACCCTAAACCCTAAAACCCTAAACCCTAAAACCCTAAACCCTA
Source organism: Symbiodinium pilosum (assembly GCA_905231905.1). Taxonomy (NCBI): domain Eukaryota; class Dinophyceae; order Suessiales; family Symbiodiniaceae; genus Symbiodinium; species Symbiodinium pilosum. The sequence continues at coordinate 13,332 of CAJNIZ010001638.1, forward strand.
AACCGCTCAGTAGGGTAAGTTACCGGGTCCTAGGAATGGCCAGGGAACGCAGTCTCTCGGCGCTTGGAGGGTTCAGGGATTAGGGTTGTAGGGTCTGGGGTTTAGGGTTTAGGGTCTGGGGTTTAGGGTTTAGGGTTTAGGGTTTGGGATGTAGGGGTTTGGGGTTTAGTGGCTTTGGGTTTAGGGAGGGTTGAGGGTTTGGGGTGTAAGGGTGTGGGGTTCCGGGATTGAGGATAAGGCATTTTGGGTCCAGGGCCTAGGCGTTCCAAGGTGGTAGGTATGGGTCCCAAACTGAGGTAGGGCCGCAGAACCCCATGATTAAGCGCCCATACTCAGGGCCCAAATTTTCCAATCTTAGATCCTTGGTGATCATAAGACAACACCAGACCAGTGGATCTGCAGGGAATTACATAAGAAGATGGGTCCATTACCTCCAAGCTCGATACATGCTGCACTGGAGCCATCGTGTTCACTTCTGTAATTTGAGCGCAGGGGGAGTGACGATGACGGAGGTATGCATGGGGGAGTCTGCACTTATCTTTAGGCTCGAGGGTTTAGGGTTTAAGGGGTCGACTGACTCCTCTAGTCCACTTTGAGCAACAGTCAGCTGTTGTACACGAGGATTGCTGCCCCTGGCCCGCATTGGTTGATTGGGCATGAGCGGGCCTGTACAGGGATATACAGGGGCTTGTCAACACCTGCCAAAAAAGGGACCCACATATTCTTCTTGTAGTTCGCACTAATGCCCATTTGTTTGTTTAAAATCTGTCTTAACACGGACCCACATATTCTTATTGTAATCCACGCGAATGCCCACGTGTGCACCCCAGGCTACTTAATTCTGGACTGTATAGAATGTGCTAGACAAAACGCTACCCCAGCCAATTCATGTAACCCATAAGTAGGCCGAACATACCCCCTAAATGCCTAAAGCCCTATAAACAAAAGATTCCCTTAGCAGCGGTCCTTTGCTGAGTGGGCTTGAAGTACTTCCAAACGTCTCCTCGTGCAGAGCAATGTCCACAATCCTTGGATCGTTCAACCCTTAAAGCCCTAAACCCCCCTATCCCTTAACCCATAACCATGAACCCTGAACCTTGAGCCCTGAATCCCTGACTCTTAGACCCTAGACCTTTATCCCTAGATCCTACACCCTAAAACCCTCACCCCTACATAAACTCTAAAAGCTAAACTCTACGAGAAAAACTCGTGTCTCAGGTTACCATTCATTCTTCAATGGCGTTCCGCCCTCTTTATCATCCCGTGCCCCGTCCATACAAGAGTTGCATTTGGCTCTCAGGGCTTTGGGGCAAGATTTAGGGGAAAGGATTTCGGGTTATGGATTTGGGGTTTAATGGTTTCGGGACATAGGCTGCTGGTTTGGCCGTTAGGGTTTAGGGATGTCGGGACAACGTAGGGTTTGTCAAAACTTGCGGCCTTTTGTCAGGCGTGTCCCCCGCATGGGCGGGGGCAGCACATAGGAAAAGAGTACCCCAAAGAGAATTGAGGTTCCTTCCCCAGGGAGGAAGGGGTTTACTTGGGGGGCCAGGGGGACTTAGTAAGTAGGTTATTAATAACCCATATAGTAACCCTAAACATCCCCATTATCAACCTACTTACTAAGTCCCCCTGACCCTCCAAGTAGGGTTCAGGGTCTCGGGGTCCAGGGCCCAAAGAAAGCTTGGGGGTTCCTTTCTCAGAGAAAGGCGCCAGTGCAATCTAGCGGGCTGTTGGGTGGAAACAGGGTGCTGGCATCCATTAGTTAGATGTCTATGAGGGGTTATGAGCGGGAAGTACTGTTGGTACTAGGTATAATGTACTTAGGGTCATGCAGGGTTTTTTATCATCCACCGTACTGGTATTTGTCCAGGCTTCTACGTTGCAGCAGGTGGGTCTTGTTTGTTGAGTATGGTTCCACTTACGCTGCCCCCTTCAAGTTCAAATTGTAAAGGATGGCGCCAGGTTTGGCTATCCCAAGCAAATCCTTAGTGGAACCAATGAATTCTGTGAGAAGGTCGGCTGTAGCTCAGATGAGCAATAGCCTAATTTCCGAGTATCCCCCTTAATAACCCCTTATAGTACCCCGTATGTAAGCCCTTATATAACCACCCTTTAGGGAGTTGAGATTATGGCTTGGATGAGTTCGGTTCCTTGGGGCACAAATATCGGAGGTCACCGTTCTTTGACACTTCAACCATGCCATTTAAAGGCTCCTCCTTCCCCACCGGTTATATGGGGTTCTTAGAATTAAGTTTATCCTGGGGGCCTTTAAAGGGTACACCCAGGGTATATACTAGATGGGGACTCCAAAATGAGAGCCCAAAATTTTACCCTTGATGGTGCTGCGAGTTTCTTCCCGGGTCCCTTGTGCCGATTTGCAGACATGGCATATCCAAGTCATGCAAGAGGAGGGCGGCAATAATAGGAACAGGGCTTTGGTATAATCACAGTTACTTTTACGATAGATACACTAACCCATACCCGTGATAAATAGGCCCCCTCGCCTTAATAGAGATCATAGTAGGCATCCCAATATTCCTGAAAAGCAGGGGGTTTATCAATCAGGGGTCCCTAGCCCTAAAACCTCAACCCTAAACGCTAAATAGTAGTTTCCATTTTCTTTTCCATTATCCCTATATAGCCCCTATATTACTCCAATATTAACAAGAACCCTAAACCCTAGGTTCAAAGGGGGCATTCTTCGTAGCCATGTAGGGTAAGCTTTCTTGGGGTAGCAATGGCCTCTGGCCTCGACGGGCTCGCAGTATTTCTTAGGATGCCGAGGGTAATAGTTTAGGGTATAGGGTTTAGGGTATAGGGTTTAGGGTTTAGGGTATAGGGTTTAGGGTTGATTAGGGTTTGGGGTTTAGGGTATTGGATTTGGCATATTTTGCGTTGTACGAGCTCTCCTCCTTCTAAGCTTTCAATGGCTGAATCTTGGATATAGCAGGCAGGATATGGGCCGAAACACGAAGACTTCCCTCACAACAACTCCTAATCATTATATAGCCATAGCTTCGGAGGTTGTACCGGAAAATCCTATTCTCCATTGCGGCGCGCCTACCTCTAGCCATCAGCATGGGTTTGGGTACCACTACGATGACCCCACCTCATCATGGTTGTCTTGGTAGGAATTGATTTTCCGTATTGTCTTAGAGGGGGCCATAGGGGATGTATTCGTAAAATCAGCTCAGGTGCCTTCAAAATGCCACCCATATAGAAAGTACTTCCAGATAGTTTTTTCGGGCCGTAGGATTCGAGCACCTAAGCCGATCAGGTCGCAAAAGAGGAGGGAAGCCACAAATTTGTGAGACCAGTTCGTTGAGTTCTGCTAGTGTTCAACTATTTGAAAGTTTTGCTTTGGGGGGAGAACTTGTACAACTCATCCTCCGCATCTCTTGAAAGCCTTTTGGGCAGCATCTTGAAAAATGACGTTCAGTGCTGAAGATCTTTTGAACAGGTAAAGTATGTGGTGTTCATATAAACTTCACAGTAGAATCCAGAACATCATTACCCCCTACAGTAAGACCTAGCAAGATGAAAAAATCCAAAATCTGATACATGTCACACACGGTCCCAGCTCAAAGAGGTTGGACAAAAACTGGTGCGGGATAGCCCTCAAACCCCAAAGAGCCAACCCTGACACTCCAAAGCCCTCAATAGCTAGAATAGAATATGTGGGACTATGTCGCCTACTAGAGTTATGTAAGGGTTGTCGGTCAATCATGATGAGAATTATTCAAGCTTCTAAAGTATCGAAACCCTAAACACGAGACCCTAAACCCCAAACCCAAACTTGTCTAAACCGTAACCTATTGAAACCCTAAACCCTAGACTGTTGAAATTCTAAACCCTAAGTTATTGAAACCCTGAACCCTAACCTATTGAAACCCTAAACCTTGAGGATCTGGATCACATTCTCGCCGCCCGTGATGTCAGTTGACGTGTGGCTCGGCGTCGTTGTTTGCTGCCGCACAGTTACTGTTTAGGGTTTCGGAGGTTCAGGGTAGTTAGAACTCAGTGCTGCAGGTTACATAGGGACCCTTGACAGTGGACATAGGGGTCCCTCTTGTGTTTAGTATAGTCCATAATATAGTCCCGAATAAGGAACCCATGTCCATGAATTTTCCAGGAAATAGTGACTGTAGCTCATATACTTTGTGTTTATGGTGGTTATACAGGAGTTTGTATGCATAGATGATTTCTTTTGGGGGGTGGTTGGGATGGTGTTTCTTCAAGGCACAATGAGAATTAGGCTATAAGTACCCGGAACCTCTAAGTGGACTATTTAGGGATGACTGCCAACTGCAGTGAGATCTAACGTGAGTCTAGAGATGCTATGGTGCCCGATACAGGGCAAGATTATGACCTCCTTTTGTGGTTTAGGGGGTTTAGGGGGTTTAGGGTTGAGGGTTTAGGGTATCTAATTTGATTCAGCCACCAAAACAGTACTCAGGTAGGGCTTAGTAAGGTTTAGGGTTTGGGGAAGGGTTGTTCTATCGTGCTCTGAACCTCCAGCAGATCAGCTCAGAAAAATTAGGCAACTGATCTTCTATCTTTGACGGCCGACGGTTTGATGGCCTGAATCCGCAACCTTCCACCACCTGGAACCCTAAGCCGGTTGTTGCAAAGGAAGTTAAATGAACTTACTATCAGAAGGAAACTCTATGATGTGCTGTATACTACCCATATTACTGTGACTTAATTTCACCTGCTAAACAGCAACCCATTGAGGTTTGGGATTCAGAGTCCCGGTGGAAGGTTTGGAGTTTACACTTCAGCTCTGGGGCAGAGATCTTGAACATCCGCAACCCGAAACCCTAAAGCGTCAGTTACTTGAACCCAAAACCCCCAAGGCCATAAATCCTAAACCCTGATCCCAAAGCGCTAACACAGAAACAACAACTAAGCCCCTCAACCCTCAATCCTGGACCCGAAAAACTCTAATCTGAATCCCAGAACCGAATCCCTAAAGCCTACATTCGTCTAAAATCCTATGCTGACATCCTTGAACCCTTAGTGAGCATTCCTGCACCCTAAATCCTGGTCCCCAAATCCTTAAACCCCTCAAGCACTAACTGGTGGATAGCACGAAACTCCAACAATCTCGAAAGGTTGCCAACCTGAAACCAAGTTAGCAATTATTGTGACGAGGATGAGCGAGCGGTTAAGAAGCCCCAGCCCTCTTCAGATGGGTTGCAGTTTCTATTAGGGATTAGTGAGGAAGAAGGGCATATGACATATAGGGATTATATTCCCCCGTTCTTTACTAGCCACCAATGAAGGGCTCCCTTCGAATTGCTTTCCCTTTTTTGGCTTCATGGCACTTTGCGTGAGAGGTATCTCATAGGGTGCGCGAAGCTGAGGAGAATAGGTGAGGTATGCCCGCATTCATTAACAGATGGATAATATGTCTAGTATATATGCATATAGCCCTTAATGTGATCCCTATTATAGGCTGTTATGGGTGTTGGAAGGACCCAAAAATGGGGGTTTAGGGGTTTAGGGTTCAGAAAAAAACTCCCTACACAGTAGATCTTATTCCAAACCCCATTTCCTCCAAAAGCCCAACTTTCTAAATCCTATTATCACGTAAACCTTCCACCTCAGTCCCTAACACGTAAGCCCTGAACACTAGATCCAAAACCCCAACCTCTGATCCCTGATCCCCAACCCCAGCACCAAGCCCCCAAACCCTAAAACCCTAAACCTTAAGTCGTAGTTTGCATTCTTTTCTCCATTACCCCCTATCCGAGGCCTCAACCCTAACCCCAAATAGGAACCCAAACTCAGCTATCCGAATATGGATATGTAGTAGACAATGTGATTCCCTTGGGTTATAGGTGCTGTTGTACTCGGCATAAGATACCCTAAACCCTAGACCCTGAATAATTTGGACCATAATCACCAAGTCACAGCACAACGCGACCCTAAACAAACCCTAAACCCTAAACCTTAATCCCCTCAACAAATCCTAAACCCTAAGCCCTAAACCCCCTAAACAAACCCTAAACCCTAAACCCCCGAAACAAACCCTAAACCCCTAAACCGTAAACCCCCTAAAGCCTAAACCCCCTAAACCCTAAACCCGTGGGATTCTTGGTCCTTCAGGATGCAGGCTTTCATCACTGCGCAGACACCGGTCACGGTGCAGATGCCGTGTTTGGGTTGAGGGCTTAAGGATTACATGTTACATGAGCCATAGGGCTTGGGGTTTAGGGTTCAGGGTTCAGGGTATAGGGGCTATAATTACATGAGCTATAATCTAAACTCCTTACAGGGGGGATTATGCTGCGGTGCATAGGGGAGGATCATAGGGCTTATTAAGGGCGAAGCTCGGAGTTTAGACTATAGCTCACATGAGCGACTGTCCATGTTAGCCTTATTCAGGGACACTACACAGCGGACATAGGTGTCCCTTGTGGTAGTTTAGTATAGTCCATGGGAACCCATGTCCATAGATATCTGGGTGGTATGGACTGTAGCCCGCATAGGGTTTCGGGCTTCCCCTCGCATAGCTAGCATGGAGCCCCGTGTACAACACTCCCACGATTGTTATGGTTTCAGATTGCCACGCTGGTCATAAGCTGGGATTTGCGGTGCAGGATGTATGTCCCAGCCTTTCAGGAAGCCCTTAAGCCGTACGCCCCTGAATCATCTGGGCCTGCGCTTAAGGGCTTAGGGTGTAGGGTTCTAAAAACACAGTGTTCCGGATCAATGGTCGGAATATTTGCTGCTAGTAAGGTTTTGAAATTTCCGAGATTTCCCGTTGGCGGTTTCGGAGGAGCGTAGGATATACAAATACCTAAACCCTAAGCCTATAGGCTTTGGATTGAAGATGTGGAGGGGAGGAGTAAGTGTGATTTTAAAGAGGTGCTTTCGGAGTATGTGTGTGGATGGGGGTTAGTTGCAAGTAGGGGGTGTAAGTAGGGCAAGCGTAACCATGTCATGAGCTATAGTCTAAACTCCTTAAAGGGGGTTATTTAGGAGATTTTCGAGGAAATTATCAGAGGGGTTACTAAGGGGGATGCTAGGAGTTTCGACTATATCTGACATGTGGAGACCTTCTCTGAAAATTTCAATCTTCAGTCCTTGAACACGTAAGCCCCCTCAAGTCTAAACCACTCAACCACACACCATCTCAGAACTACGCATGAGCTACTGTCGATATTAGGGTGACCAAAATAGTATCAAGAGTGGACATGTGGGGTCCTTTTGGTAATCTTGTTATTTTGGCAGTTTAGTATAGTTCGCTAATATGTTCCCTAACAGGAACTCTCGTCCATTAATCATATGGGAAATGTTGACTGGAGCTCGCATAAACCTTCGGGCAGGGCTTGGGTTTCAATATGCCTTGGCTCCTCCGCCCTTCAGCAAAGGCACCTGTACTATAATCCACTCCCCAATACCATCCCCACACATAGGTCAGGCCCCTAAACCCTTAAGAAGGCTTAACAGGATTCCAAATCTGTGGGGGGGACTCTCTGCGGGGATGGGACTACCAGATTGCGTGGACCACGTAACATGGGGCCAGCTTCTTTGGGAGTCGTCTCCTTTTGTGCTCTACAAACTTTCTAAACCCGTTTCTAGACCTATAAGCGACTAATCCTGAGGTTTAAAGACCCCCTTAAGTAGCTAGAGTATGGTGTATCTGCGGATCTTAGTATAATGTACCCAAGGCCCTATTATATCTACTTAAGGGAGACCATAAGGAGTTTCGGGTTTTGGGCGAGTCTGCAGAGTTTCAGGCTTCAAGCTTTAGGGTAAGTATCAACCTAGCAGCCTTTGGTCCTAAACCATCCCGGGTTTGGGGTTTGGTTTTAGGGTTTAGGGTTCTAGATAGAAACATGTGAGAATCAAGTGCAAAAGGCAATCTAAAATGAAATGGAAGTCAGGGTGGAGGTGGTGGTTTCTAGTTTGCTTAATGCAGAATCAGCAGTAGTAGGGCTCTAGATTCCTGGTGAACCTATGGTGTAGGTTAGGTTAGGTGGACCCCCCACCCTGTAATCGTGGCAATAAGGGATAATAAGGACCATAATAGGGTCCTATTCTATTCCCGTTATACCACTGTTATCGAGTGGGGGGTCCTCCGAAGGCACAGGGTACCTCCGAAAGAGCTCAAAATTATGTTGGTAAACCATTTATAAGCCTAAACACTGCTGCGCATTCATAACATGCGGCCAGTGGCCTGCAATCTGTTGTTAAGCGCTTGCATCACGCCCTAAAATTCTAAACCCCAAACCAGAAGCCTAAACAGAGGGGCTGGGGTTACTGAAGGACATTGAAAACGTAAAAACACAATCCTAAACCCTAAACCTAATCCCTAAACCTTAAATCCCAATCCCTGAGCCCTAAACCCTAACCTAACCCTAGACCGTGATTTGCCACTGCAGGCGTCTTTCACGAATGTGCCAAGTTGGGGGACCGAGGGAGACGTGGCTTCAGACAGTCTTTGGCTACATGAGAAGGGCGAGGGGGTAGCGGGGTGGGGTTTAGGATTTAGGGTTTAGGGTATTGGGATAACAAAGGGTAATACAGGTTATATAGGGAGAATGGAAAAGCAAAGGGCCTACAAAACCCTATATTAGGGATTAAGGTTCGAGGCCGAAGGAGTTAGGGTTTAGGGTAACATGCACCGGGACAAGGTAAAGCTTGCATGAACTCTTGCGGTTGTCGTTAGAAATATGCAAAAACGGACTATAATAGGCCATAATATAATGTACTATACTATAATAGGCATATTGTAATATAGTATAATAGGCTATAATATATTGTAATATACTATAATGTAGTAGTTTGCAACTTTTTACTATTGTCGGTGGAAGAAATCCATAGTATAATTGGCTATAATATATTAATTGTAATATACTATAATGTAGTCGTTTGCAACTTGTTACTATTGTCGAAACTACTATGATGGAATGGTTTAGAGTCTAAGAGTCATGTCAGGGTTTGGGTCAAGGCGTCTGCGCTTTCAACAAAAGGCTTGACGAGCTTGTTCAAGGGCGGTTTTTGAGTTTGACGCTGAAAGCTTTTGCAAAGTTCAGCAAGTAAGTGCAAGGCTGTTGTTGCTTCAGGTTTGGGTTTCAGCTTAGTTCCGCTTGTCGGAAATGTTGAGGCTGCCAAACAACAAACTCAAGGACTTAACCCTCAGCCCCAAACCCTAGCGCGGCCCAATCTTTAAAAGGCGGCTTCCATGCGAAACGAGCACGCGAGTCAATGAGTATAGAAAACGATGTCATGGGCAGTGTTCATTGTAGGTGTAAACCTCAAATCTTTAGCCCTAACCTCACAATCCTAGACCCAGACCCTAAGCCTTAAATCCAGATGAAAACTTAAACCTCAACCCTAAGCCCTAAATCCTCAACCCAAGACTCCTAAAACCAAAACCCTAGACCGCGAGACACAAGGATTTGCCCTTCCAGCCAACATCATCCAGATGCACATCCACAAGAGCGGCTCCGACCTCAAGCGGGAAATTCAAATTCCTGTTTTCTTAGGATCTTTTTAACTTCAAGATAGCACAACCCGAAGAGATGATCGACAGCACTGTTGTCTTGATTATAGGTCTACATCAAACGTTCAGTGTTCGGTTCTCAGGGGCTTTTTCCCACCAACGCCACGATGTGCAGTGGCTCAACATTCCTAACATTAGTTGGAAACCCAAATATTCAAGCCCCCCTAAACCCTTGACCCTAGACCCTAAATCCTGAACCCTAAACCTTAGACCCCAACTCACGTAGCATTGTTCCTGAAACCCTTTACCTGAGAGACAATTCTGGTAGCTTAGGGTTTAGGGTTCTGATGTGAGGGGGGGGTTCACAAAACTGTGAGCTTCTTGATTGAGTTTGTTCTAGTTCCCAGGTATATAGTGGGACCTTAAGCTCAAGAGACAGCACTAATTAAAGTCTACTGCTGGGGGGGCTCTCAAAATTTTGGGGATCATATTTTGGACCCCCAACTATCAATTCTGCGAATTAGGAAATATCCCGAGGAAAAAAGATTTGAGGGTGACTGTTGATATTTCAGGCTTGGGGGTTTAGGGAGGTTTAGGGAATAGTCAACTCACGCGACCTTCGCTCTAAGCGAATCGTTCCCGACGAGATTTCGGAGAGTTCGAAAGGATTTTTTGTCCTTGCATACCACAAAGCGAATGCTTAGGGGCTTTCTGCACAGAATGTGTCAAACGTATCATCCTGCAGGGGTCTGTTTGAGGCTCAACGTTGCTACCGTTGATGGTTAAAACCCTGCATGCCTTTAGCATACTGAAACACCAACATTCCCACGGTTTGAGGTACTTCGCCCCAAGCCCTAAACCCTAAACCCTTTGTCCTGTATCAACCCCACATTTGCAAAAGCCTTCGGAAGGCTTCTCCAACAACCTCTGCGGGGCCACGTCCTTCGACGAAACCTGGGCCGCTAGATCTTGATTTAATGACAGACTGGGCTGCTGTTAAGGAACTTAAGTTACCATGATGGGTATACACAGTAATTAATATGGTTCTCCACCCTGAACCCTAAACCCTAAACCTCCCATTATAGTAACATAAGTTAAGGAAGTTTAGGGTTTAGGGTTCGGGACAATCCCGACCCTCTGGGATGAGGGTTCAGGGTTTAGGGATTTCGCGTTTAGGGCTTATGGATTTAGGGAATTGAGGGTTTAGGGATTTAGGGTTTAGGGATTTAGATTTTAGGGATTTAGGTTTAGGGACTAGGGTTTAGATTTTGGGGATTTAGGGCTTAGGCTTTTGGGCGAGCTTGGGTCCCTCGTGCCTGGATGGAAGTTGCGAATCTGGGCCTCCCCACAGAAGCAGAATTACCAGAGATGCATTCAGTTCAGGGACAGATGAAGGAAGTCCTTTCAAGCTCCCCCTGCAATGCCCCCCAACCCTAAACCCTAAACCCCCCCGTGTAGTACAAGCATGCAGCAAGGGGAATATTCATTCTGGTGTGGGAGGATTACTCCAGGGATGGATTAATCTTTGCAGCGAGGTGCCAGTCCGCCTTATTGCTTGTGTACTGAAACCTTGGAGCCCATCTTTGGGGTTTAATACAGGCGCCTAAATTATTGTCTATATCATGGTTCCATATTCCTTGTATAGTTATAGTATATATGATACCTCCATTGGACCTCAAAATGATATTGGTAATGATTTAGGCCCCTGCAGTAGGGTTTTGGGTAGAGTCTTGGGGTTCGCCTTCAGGTGCGTCGTGTAGAGCTCAAGACCTTGGATGTAGGGCCGAGGCTTTGGGGTCTATGTCTGGAGGGGCTTAGGGTTGAGGGATTTAGGGTTTAGGGTTTAGCACGCTTTCATCTGGACAGCTTGGCACATTTCAAGATGTTGCGTCGAGGGGCTTGCCTGAAGACCACATCAAACGTTTCAACCTTCGACCAAATCCAACAAACATACTATCTAGTTGAGGGATTGGCTTGCAGTCTGCAAACCTCCAAAACCCTTCATTTGAGCCCTCTATACCATGGACCCTAAATCCTCAACCCGAGCATCTTAACCCTAAACTATCACTAAACCGAGGCGTCGGCGACCTGCTCACTATCCCCTGCAGCTCTCTCGGCGTCACGCCTGAAATGTGGTGGCTGAGGGTAGGGTTCATAGCAACAGGATTTTGGTTACCCCAACCTCCCAACAAGGCTGCTACGGTCATACAATAGTCATTCGGGCTGGGGTTACGAAAGTGTTCTTTCCAAGGTAAGGGTCGGGTTTGAAGGGTTTTGGCTGTAGGCTTTAGACCCTAAACCCCTAACCCTAAACTGTCACAGTTGGGGTCTACGGGCGTAGGATTCCGTAGCGCAGGCTGGCAGGCGTTGTAAGACCCATATATGGCTCGCTACTGGGGCTTGCGAGGTCTGCTTGGGCTCCTTTCAAGAACCGTAAACCCTAAACACTAAATGATAGCGACCCAAGCGGGTGATGATTTGGTTGTTGCCCTAAATAGGGGGACCCCAGTATAGACCCCCAAATGCTAAACCCTACACCCAAATCCCTAGACCCCAAACCCTAAACTATGTTTCCTAAGGACATCATCATTCAGCTCCAGGTCCAGAACCATCAAACAGGCAGTCTGCTCTTTGTCCCTGGGACGTCAAACATAGAATGCTTCTTTTTGGGGGCGCCTCTCGGGTTTGGGGTTTAGGATTTAGGGGATTTAGGGTTTAGGGGGTTTAGGGTGTAAGGCCTCAATGTTAAGGGGCACAGAATCCCAAAAAGGAACCTTTTAGGGTTCTTCATCTCGCAACAGGGTGGCCTTTAGGGATCCCAGAGACTTATTAGACCCCATGGGACCCATTAAGGGTTTAGGTTTTAGGGTTTAGGGCTTGGGGTTTAGGGAGGCGTGATTCTCAAAAACACCCATCTGGCCCCCATATTGGATATTGATATGGTATATTCACAAGAAGAGACCTTACATATTGGCGGACATATTCGTAGTCGGGGGCGGGGCATGTTTGATGTTTTGAGAAATAACACTTCATCAATATTCCTTATTGGGTGTCATCGTGCTGACAATGCCTTTATGTGCCTTCTGAGCACGGAATCCGTGCTTCAGAAACATCAGGAGGGTGCCAATGGATGTCTCCGTTACAATCGCTTTCGGAAAACCCAACCCAAACTCCAAATCCTAAACCGTCCACGCACAAGATCTTTTCCACGCACGGATCTGTTTCCAGCTCATTTTGTGGTGGTTGTTTTGAAGATCAATTTGCAGCTAGACCCTACAACCTACACTTTGCTTAAGTTATCCGAGGCCCTGAACCCTAGACGTACTTTGGAGCATGCTGACTTGCATTTCTTGAAGCTGTGCTGGGTGAAGTCAACAACAATAGTGATAATAGTAAGAATGGTAAAAGTGGTTATAACAGTAATAAAAGTTCTAGCAGGGCCTCCCCGTATCCACACTTGGAGGAAGTAACGCATCCTTGAGAACAGCACTCACAGAGCGACAGCAGCAGAGCAGCAGCAGCGGCAGCTGCAGCCGCAACGGCAGCAGCAGAAGCCGCGGCGGCGGCAGCGCGGCAGCAACAGTAACAGTCGAAGTGAAGTGAGGTAGGCTTGTTTCTTGTGCAGAAATGGTCCCTTGGGAGCATCGCTGCGTTTATAAGTCGGCGGCGGGGGTAGATTTGGTCTGCATAAGCAACTCACCCTTGCCTAGCTAGGAAGATTGCGAATTCCCCAAATCCCAGCTAAGCATACACAGGAAACAACAATCCCAAAACCACAAACCTGAAGCCCTGAACCTTAGATCCTCCCTAAACCCTAACCTCCGAAGCCTAAGCTGAAATGCCAAACCTCAAAACCCTTCGCACAAAACCCCTCTTTGAGAATGTAGCAGAAACGTCATAGGAATATGAGGACGCGGGTGGAGGCTTTGGGGTTCGGGGTATTTACTTCTTTTGTTAAGTGGAGGTTCAGGGGAGTTATCTCCCAGCTATAACCGTACTTACTTAGTGGACTTAGGGTGCTTGTTATTCTTGGGTCATTAGTAGATGTTAGCTGGCTCATCGTTACCCTGAAGCTCCAATAGTCAACCCTACTTGGAGGGTCAGGGGGACTTAGAAAGCAGATGAATAACCCCTATAACCCATATAGTAACCCTAAATATCCCCATTCTTAACCTACTTACTACGCCCCCCTGACCCTAGACCCTAAACCTTAAACCCTAAATCATACAATAGTTTCCATTTTCTTTTCCATTACTACTACGTCCCCCTGACCCTCCAAGTATCTCAGGTGCCTGGTGATCAGGAGGCTGGCTTATCCAACATTATCACCTACTCACAGCCGCTCCCGAGCCTGTGCAGCAGGGGCTGAGGGTTAGCGCTTAGGGCTTGGGGTTTTAGGGTTTAGGACTACGGGTTTTAGGGTTTAGGACTACGGGTTTTAGGGCTTAGGGTTTTAGGGTTTAGGGCTTAGGGTCTAGGGTTTTAGGCTTAGGGCTTAAGGCTTAGGGTCTGCTTCGGGATTGGGAGTTTAAGGATACTTGCTTACCAGGTATCAGTGTGGGATGATAACTGATTTCCCCTATGTTTGTAAGGTTCAAAATATGGGCCCCTAAAATGAGCCCTTCGGCCTTGTACGGGGATTCTAGATCGTCGATATATATATATATAGCGCCCATACTAGGGGTCCATGGCCTCAACCATAGAATGTTTGTACAGGAGAGGCAATTCTTGAATAGTGCTGGGGCCGGTGAAGTACCACCAAGTCTAGGGTTTGGGGGCTTCAGGGGCTTTAGGGATAAGAGTTTATAATCCCCCTCAAGTAGATAGAAAATGGGGTATAGTGGGATCTTATTATAATATGCCCAAAGCCATATTCTATCTACTTAAGGGGGACTATAGGCTTTAGGGTGTGTAGAGTTTAGGGTTTGCGGCCCCAGCGGTGAATTCAGGGGATGGGGATATAGTGTCTACGGCTGGCAAGGTTTTACGAACTAGGGTGTTCACGTGAAGGGTCGAGGGAGTGGTACTTTGGAGATTTAGGGTTCAGAGACTCGGTGTCTAGTCTTTTCCAGTTACAGCTGGAATTCATGAGATCACGACCCTCTACAATAAAACCTCCCCTCCCCCAGGAAAAAGAGTAAACATTCCGCTAATTTACAATGTTATTCATTTGCAGAGGGAGTCATTAAGCAATGCGACAATGCACTTTGAGGTTGAGACAGGACTGGGTGATGAGGACTATAGGGCATCACGAGTGTTGAGCAAGCCCTTCTTTCTCATGTGGGATGCTAATTTATTTTTTTCTGCTTTCTTCCCTTAGGGGGACCTTTTTCCCCTAGGTTAATTACTGGGGATATTTACTTAGCAAAAGGTTGGTTCCCTAAACCCTGAATCCCTAAACCCTAAATCAAAAACCCTAAACCCTGAATCCCTAAACCCTAAATCCTAAACCCTAAACCCTGAGTCCCTAAACCCTGAATCCCTAAACCCTAAATCCTAAACCCTAAACCCTGAGTCCCTAAACCCTAACTCCCTAAACCCTAAACCCTAGGCCACGG
>CAJNIZ010001640.1:0-13651 GCA_905231905.1 Symbiodinium pilosum
CGGTAAAATCCGAGAAACGAATTTTACCTTTTACGCTTTTACGCTTTTACGCAAAAACCAGTGAGCGGACCCGCTAACTCCACCAACGTTGCTGAGCCAGCTTAGCATGCACCTGTGTCTGCGCCAGAGTCTAAAATGTCAAGCACCAAAGATGATAGCAAGTGCTACGGTCCTGCGCGCCAGGTAGATCAAGACAGCTAGAGAGGAGCGCCAGCGAGACTCCTCGCTGTTGCTGCTGACAAGCATCTGAGGACTTAATCAAAGGCCCTATACCCAAAGCCCTTTTCAAGCCCCCAACCTCAACCCTCGCACTTTACAATGTCCAAGCCCTGAACCTTAAACTTTGCCAACCCAAAGCCCAAAATCCCAACCTCCAGTGAAACTCAAGTTCTACACCCTGAACAAACTCCAAGTACACCCTACGCCCCCAGCTTTCTTCAAGCTTCACGCTCTATTCTGCCAAGCCCTACGCACTAAACTACCCTGAAACCGAAACAAACGCTAAACTTTACACCCTAAACCGCCTAAACCCTTCAAACAAGCAAACTGAACAGCCCTCAACCACAAAAACTCTTCAATCAACGCAAATCGTGGATTCCAGAAATTAGGGCCCCTCTTATGAACCCAGCATAATACACTCGCTGAACCCCACGAAAAAGACCACTAACCCTACTAACCCTAGTCCCTATACAACTCCTACGTAACCCTATATACCCCTAGATAACGCCTATGCAACATGTGTAACTATGTAACCCTCATATACATCTACTCCGCTCCTGGCCGCAGCGGGAAATGGCCGTCCCGCAGGTGACCTCATCGGCGGCAAGCTGGGCCTGCCTGTGAGAAGAATTCTACGGCTTATATAGGGTTACATGTGCCTATATAAGGGAAAATGAATTTATATAGGAATATGTACGGGCTTGTTGGGGCTTAGGGGGCTTGAAGGGTTCTGTCGGATTTGAGGGTGTCCGGATGTACGAGGCTTTGGGGGGGCTTGAGGTTTTGGGGCTTGGGGCTTTGAGCGCTTCAATGCGGACGTTTAAACATATACACATATCTGTACGCAAGTATAAGGGATTTCTATGATGGCATGCACTTGGGCCGTCTAGGAAGATAGCTTCAATGTTTGAATGTTCGTGTACTTCGAATCCACACGGACCCCGAATCAACATATCGGAGCCCCTGAACCCAAAACCCTCATGATCCTTGCAGGGATCCCAGCAAGCTCACTTCCAGAAACTGGAACCGGGGGCTGCCCTACATCGGGTTTCAGGTGTAGGGTCCAGGGCCCTACCTGGAGCCGGAGGTTTATACGTAATGACTTCTGGGGCTAGATGCGCCCCATGTCCCATTAAGGAAGGCCCTTCAAAACAAATTACAGTCTTATGCCTAAACCCCATTCATCTGAGGACCTCGAAGGGGCACCAAAAGCTTGATAAACCCTGTGAAGACTCATACGATATTTTCAAAAAATCCATGTGACATCGAAGAAAGAAGAAGGCCTGCCTCATCCCGACCATCAACCCGAGGCAAGATCTCCAGCGTGAGGATCGTCCGCCGGCATGCATGGCAGTGTTTGCAGAAACCTGTGCGTTTCTCCAGATCAGCAGCCTTTTCATGGATCTACTTGGGATGGTCCTAAGGCACCTGCGTTTAGCTAGAAAAGGCTGCAGCCACCCACAAGGCCCGAGATCGGGCCTTTGCACAAATCTCCGGAACCCTGGCAAATGAAGTCTGGTCTATTTGCAAGCGTTCGGAACCTTGGTGGCATGAAGGCCATCTGACATACGACTTGACCTCGGGCAATTCTGGGAACCCTGACCTTGAGCAAGTCCAAAAACAAAAGACTTTTTAATAGCCAGACTAGCTATAAGGGTTTGGGGTCCTTCTAATCCCTGATTATAACTTTAGCAAATATACCCCAGAAGACTACCCCCATTCTCCAGGCCCTTACGAAATTAGCAGGAGCTAGGAACCCAAAGACTCAGACCCTGCACCCATGCTAAACCCTGAACCCCCCCATCCAAGATCGCGGGACCCCAAACCTGAAGAAGCCCTCAACCCCAATGAACTACATGTCGACATCGGCCCAAGGCGCCTGGCTGGCTTCGAGATGGTGAAGGCGGAGCGCAGCGAGGTAAGCAATGGTGCCTTGACCAAAGGTTTGAGATTTAGGGTTTAGGAGTTCAACAGTTAGGGTTGAAGGTGTAGGAGTTTAGAAGTTGGGTTTAGCAGGTCTCCGAGGCTATGATCATGTCACCATTCATGGCCTGTCCCTCCCAGCAACTAACATGAAACCGTCGAAAAGGCTCTACAAAGACTGCCATGAGATTTTTGGGGGGTAATACTTGGAGGTTCATACTTCGAGGAAATGATCAGGGCTTAGGAAAAGTCGCTTGGGTTCAGGTAATGTGTCTACCCTTTGAGGTAGGTAAAGTGTTGAGGATTTAGGCTACAACCCTTGGATCAAGTCTGAAATGCTCACGTATTTGGCCCTGGCACATCCCTTCACCCAGCTGACATGCAACCCTTGAAGGAACTGAAGCCCCACCTACGACTCCCCCCACCAGACCCTATGGACTCCTAGGACCCAAAAGCGAAGCCAAAGCTCTAAAATTGTGGATCCTTGAAGGAAAAAAGCCTTTTCACCTGGAGTTGATTTCCTCGCGCTCGGCTCAGGAATCGATCCCTTGGTAGCCCCTAAACAACCCCGAATCCTCCGTTCCTTAATCTACTTCACAAGGTCTTAACAGACGAGGACTTTCCTCGGCTTCATGGTTTACAAGTCCTTGTCCATTATGCGTACATTTCCCGCCCTCCATAGAAATCTGGTAGCTGACAGGTTCGGGTCCATTGCCCCCCGGATGACGTACCAGTAATTAGCCGATCATCCTTTCCTGGACTCTCTAAACGCCAAACCCTGAACCCAAAACTCTGAGCTTAACCTCAAGCCCTAGCCACTGAACCCTTAGCTCTGAACCCCAAGGCTGTAGGGCTTACACCTGAAATCACTGCTGAGGCAACTGCCCACCCACTGCTGCCCTGCTCGAAAGGCGCCAGCGGCTACGTTGAAGGTCGCCACATCCCTGCACTAGCTAAGGGTTGGAGGGTTCCGGGGTTTAGGGTTCAGGGTTTTTTCTGCTTTCGGGTTTTGAGCTTTGGCTTTAGGGATTTGGGGTTTTAGGTTTAGGTTTTGAAATTTAAGCTTCGCATAATTTGGGGATGATCTTGCCCGAGACAACTGCAAAGGAGAATAGTTTTGCCGTGGTTGAACCAAGTACGGGTATGCTGTCCATAATGACATACCATAACTATCATAACTCAAAGGAGTGGGGAAAACGAGTCATGGCCATGTACTGCAATACTTTCCAGGGTTGAGGCATCCGCGGTCAAGTAGGACCTTTTTTCATGCTACCTATGGCCAGGGATCATAGCCCCTAGAACCCCAAAATCCTTAACCCTACACCCTGACCCCTAAACCCCTAACTCAATAGACCCCTACACCCCAAATCCTGAAGCAACTGACCCCGAAACCTCAAATTCGAAACCACGTGCCCATTTCATTGTCCATGTTGTTTCCATTTCGTTCTCCATCCCATCAAAACTAGACCTATGTACCTTCATAAATCCCTGTTAGCCTCATGCACCTCTTCATGAAGCACGTCTTGTTGATCCCTACATACCCTTCCTTAGCATCTCTTGGAGGGACGTTGACGTTCTCTTGGCCTAAAAATTACTTTCAACCCATGAGACGAAGTGAGCTACTTTCCCTTAGATGAATACAGGGTTTGGGATTTAGGGTTAAAGGTTTAGGGATTCAGGCTTAAGGTTTGGATAGGTTTGGGATCTAAGAATTCAGGATTGGGGCTCGGGTTTCGGTACCGCAAGGCTGCCAAAGCCTATGGAGGGTTGAGGATTCAGGTCTGAGACACTGAGGCGTAAGCCCCTCGTCGAACACAAGCTTCCGGGAGCTCAGGAGTGCAATCAGGGCTGCCCATGAAACTACAGCCATATCGGACCAGTAGACTTGCTGGTGTTTAGGGGGAAGGAATGAAAGAATGGCAACCTACTATGGATGTGTAGGGCCACTATAGAGATCTATTGTGATCCATTCCTCCACTCCCTGTGGCGGAGTTATCAACGTGAGATACTGTCAGGGAACCAAGAGCTCCTGAGCCTGATGCAAGGAATAAGGAGATTGTGAGGGCCCCTTTGGAGAGCTATGTGTCGCACTGTGTCATGTTGAGCAAGCGCCCATACCCAAAAGCCGCAGACTACAGATTGGCAAGCGCCGAACATAACACAGGTCAAACCTCAAACCTTGAACCCGGCAAGAACGCAACGTAAACCAAAGAAGCGATAGTGCCTGCGCCCACCCTGCTGCTGCAAAGTGGAAATGCTTTGCAGGGCCCTTGCCCAGAAGGCCCTCGGCCAATGGTTTGGCTCAGGATTGGGTTCTCAATCTGCACAGAAGGTGAGAGCTGGCGGTCTGAAATATCTTTGATTAATAATGCGTGCTGTGCTACACCTGCAAGCGGACTGCAGATTCAGGCTCAGACCCTGAATCCTAGACCCTGAACCCTGCTGAAGGTTTAGGGTTTGGGGTTTGAAGTTCAGGGGTGCTTCGGAAGCTTGAGTTTCAGAGTTAGATCACAGCTTGCTGACGCACCCTGTGGGTCTTCATCTTCACCTGCTTCGATTGCTGCCTTCAATTTTTGAAATTCGTTTGCCTTCCTACAAAGCTGGAACCGCAACCTCGGCCAGTGCGCCCACTCTCGAAAAGGCAAAGGAAAGCAAGAGAAGAAATTGGCAATTGTTCTAGTTTCTACATGAAGTTTTGGGGCCTCAGGTGCCCAGTCTTGGGCTCTACGGAACCCTCAACCCTTCTTCTTCCTAGACCTATCCCCAAGAGATCCTAAACCAAACCCTCACCCCTAAACTCCAATCTCTACAACCCATAACCCTGAAAGCAGCAAAGTATCTGCTTCACACTCGCCGAAGCCGCTGCATTTACCTGACGGTAGGTGGCACAAAACTCATGGAGGTTCAGGCTTTAGTTTTCGCCTCAGAGTTTGAAAATAGACGATTGCTCTGTCTGAAGAATCGGGCGGAAACCACCTGCACCTGTGTCCTGCCAGCATTCGCACTTGACGACAGGTCACGGGTACAAAGGGAAAACAGCCAATGATTTTTGAAATCCCCGTCGTAATTAGCTACCATTCCGTTACGAAGACGTGTCTGCAGTTCTCGTGACTTGATTAGTTCAGTTGATGGTTCAGACTTTGCTGCTACTAACTTTGCGAAGATTCTGGCTTACAATTTCACGCATGCACAGTTGATGAACGCAGTAGACCCTGAGACCTTAAACCTCGGCCATGCCTTTCGAGCTTGCCGCGCAAGCTTCGCTTCCATGGATTTTGGAGCCAACACTTCCTACCTCCGCGTTCTGGGATTGGGTTTTTTTTTTTCGGTTCGGGGGCTTATGTGCGGGGCCCAGAGTTGTAGGCTCTTGATCTGAGAGTTAGGTGCATGGGGCTCAGGGGTTTAGGGGTAGAGGGGGTTGGGGCGTAGAGTCTAAAGTTTAGGACTTCTTGGGTTGTAGAATTTGGGATTCAGTTTAGCGGCAAAATGTTTGAGGATTTGGGGTCGGAGTTTAAGGCTTCTCAGGCTTCGGGGTGTCGGGGTTTAGGGTTTGGGGGTGCTGGGGCCTAGGGCTTGGGCGTTCCTGTGTTGTAGTGTACTGACCAACAACTACAAGCACTGTTCCTGAAGCCACGATCCTCCGGGCAACGCGCGCCTTGCTCTCACCAACCATGAGTATCAGTTCGGGAAAGGACAAATTTGCGTGGATGGAGGAAGTCTTGTAACAACACTTGGGATAACTAAGCCACATAGCGGGTACATAAGATAAGGTGGTGTGAGATTTCCTCCAAGAAAATCCATCATTTTAGAATGCATAGAACGAATCCTAATGACATTGCTGCACGGACAAAATTTCACATGTCTCTAAGTACAGTACACCCTCAGATTTCCTGCGGAAGGGACAAGCTTAGCTGCGCAGAGACATGCCTTCAAAAAACAAACTGTCTCCAGCAGTGCAGCAGCACAGCCACAGAACAACGCAAATGATGACCAACATCATGATGAGGTCCATTTGAAGTACCATATACGTCCAACACCTCCATCTGTCCGAACCAGAATCATTCCAGAAGGCCCCAGCCGCAGCACGAAAGACCAGAGACCCAAAAAAACAGCTTCAGTGTTTAAGGCTTAGTGACTTAGTGTGCCTAAGGACTCCGGCAAAGGACCCAGAAAATGCTTACAAGCCCTGAACCCGAAACCCTAAATATCCCTTAGATGATGGGATGTAACCCCTGTAGATCTTTCTTGCTTGCGAGTCTAGCAACAATCATACTTTCCTTCCTTATTGATTTTTGCACAATAACAAACGTCTTAAACAGAGACAACGAGCTTGGGAAACCCCTGTAAAAGCCCTGATTTCTCGTCATGCGAGCTTTCATTCGCGAGACGTTCTAGAGGGGAACAGGCACTTTGGGCTTCCCCTTCTGCGGATACCACCGGGCAGAAGTGCTTGCTGGGGGTTAGTAGAATTACATAAGGGTGATATTGCCTTATTTCCTGCCAGGTGCAAGCTAAAAGGTTGTAGGAGTTGTATGGGCGTCATCGGCTTGAGGCTTTGATGGGATTTGGGTAGAGGGCCTTAGGGATCAGGATTCGGGATCATGGTTTAGGCTTCGGGTTTGCACATGCTCAGTAGTCAGGGATTCTGAAGGAACTCTCTAGAGTCATTCTAATACCCTGTCGCATGGAAACGGTAAATGGTGACCGAGATAACACACAAAAACTGATTTACAGAAACTGACTCAGCTTCCAATGGAGTCTTCAGGAGCCGAATACATAGTTGGGATTGCTACTCCAGCATTCAATTTTACATCAGACTTCCGCTGGACAACTTTGGTTTCAGTAGGCCCTGCAAATGGTGACAGCAATGCTGTTAGACCACAGTCCTTGCAGTTATCGCATTTTGTTTTTACCTGCGCCGGAAGATGAAAACTGAAGCTCCCTATAACCTTCAACATCTATGGGTTCACTGCCCACCCACCCCCCGATACTACCGCCCCCTTGTTTTCCACCTGAATGACGCCTATGTTGTGCTAACCAATGCGACTTTGCAAATTCGGAGAGAGGCCTCAGAAAGGACAGCAAATCGGGGTTGCAGGATGTCTATGCCCAACTTGTGCTTTGGACATGTACTTATTTATGTGGATAATTTTAAGAATGATGGGTCCATCTTCCACCACAAATACGAAGCACCGTCGAATAATTGGTGCCAAAGCCGGTAATTTGGAGAGCCGCCCCAAAAATAGACAAACAACATTTAACTAGGGTCGATTGAAACCTCCCCCATTTTGCAGAGGTTATAGGTGGGCTTGTGTAGCAAAGGATCCCATGACCCTGGCAACTCTGCTGACTGCTTATCTTGATGTAGACGACCCCTACAGAATTGCCCCAACGTGTTATGAGGATTGTGTACAGCTTGCGCCTTCCAGGTTGTATAGGGTTTTTGATAAGGGTGGGTAGGGCGTTTAGGATTTACACGGCAGTTCCTCAACATTACCCTACACAATTTTTAACGCTTTAAGAAGGACCTTATGAGGGACCTTATATTCTCCCCTCGGCAAAGCTTCGTGATGTTAAGCAAACTGTGTCAGGGTGAAACATAGTATCCACAGCTCCTTTGTGAACTCTGCAGAAGGGCTCACTGGCGACTGCTAACCCCTTTTGAGGGCAGAAATCTTGCTGACGAGACATGATCCGTCTATTCTGCATGGAATCCTATACTGCTGTCTTGCATCACGCAGTGTGATGAGGAATGTCGTTAGTGGATGGGGGGGGGGGGGGGGGGGNNAAAGTGAAGGACTGGGGTTGAGGGTAAGGGTAAGTGTCAGAAACCTTGGGCTGTCTTGCAAAAGCTGTTCACTTTTTAAATTACCAGGAATCCTTCTGAGGCTTTTGGCGAGACATGTTCCATGCCGCTAGAAGCAAGCCTTTTGTGACGCTGGACCTACGTAAATAGCACCGCGAGGGTGTGGCCACAGGCTTCAGTCGCTGCCTCTTGCAGAGACAAGCCTCACACCCGCAAGCAGTCTCCAGGAGCGATATGTTTGGACAGCTAGGACACAGGGGCTCGGCGTCAGTCGTTTGTCCGCTCCAAACCCCAACCCTAAATCGAAGTTCTTGCAAATGTGGATGTCTAGAAGTATCCGAGGATGATACAAAGATTGGGGAGTGGCAAAATTCTCTTCAAACCGAACGGTTCCTTGAATAACTGCAAGTGTTGGGGCAACAGAAAAATAATGTAGCTGGCTATCGTTCTATAGGGTTTAAGACTTGGCCAGGAGACCAGATAAATGGATGAATTTTCCAAACAATTTCTAGGTTCCCTAAGCCTACCTTGAGGGACCCTACCCTGCACAAGTAAGCTCCCTGACCCCTTGGTAATTCCAGAGTCCACAGAGTAAAGCCTACGCAAAATTTGACCTCGCATCCTCATGTGTTGAAACCATCTTCCGCGCCCTCCACACCAAATGTTATCAGGGCCTGGTTTGTCTTCATGCTAAGGAGGTAAAACGAGCCATTAGGTTCTACTGCCCTAAATCCTGGCCCTAATCCTTGCATTGACCCATCCTTTATGCTGAAAACCGGTGGAAACTTGGAGTGTGATCACCCATCAAGAAGAAGCCTTCCAGGGAGCCGGGACGTAGGGTCTCTGAAAGGTTTAGGGGCAACAATTTCGGTTTCAGGGTCAGTGTCTAGGGCTTGGGGCTCCGGGTTTGGCCTTCAGGGCTTTGGGCTTGTGGATTGATGCAACATACGTTCCAGATGAATGCTCAACCAAATATTAAGGCTTGCATATGCAGATCCCGTGTAACTGCTGTACAGCCTATACTTAGCTTAAGAACCTAAATGTCAGCTCAAGCGGAGGTTGCCCAAGCCCACAGTCTAGCGGAAGGCGTCAGGATTGCTCAGCCAGCGCAGAAAGCTCTTGTACTCTATGAGCCCATCACCTTCCTGCATGGAGGTGTCGCGCTGAAGAATTTGGGCACTCCTTCACATGCAGCATCATGGCAACAACGTGGAAAGAATGCCAGCAAAGCATACATGCGTCAATTGAGTTTTTTAGAAGCAACACGGCCAAGCCAGGTTACAGTCTAAGGATAAACGCTAAGCTATACAGCCCCATGCCGCTCCAGTCCAATGCGTCAACTGAGAAATCCCCATATAGTCCTTCACTTCAGGACAAGGTACCTGCATTTGCGAAAGTTCCAAAGAATCATCACAAAAGCCTTCCCCGCTGCAGCTGCTACATGCCCAACCCAAAATCCTTAGGCACCCAAAACCAACACAGCCAAACCCTAGACCACCCTAGACCAGAAAAGAACCGAATTCAAAACCCTACACCCAGTTCTCGGATCTCCTTACCTTACTGGTGGTGAGCAGGGAATACGGGAACATAATGGAACTTAATCCCCATATAATACACTCCCTTTATCCCTACATAACCCTAGTAAGCTACAGGTCTGGGTCTCAGGACGCCGCGATGTCGGCAAACATCATTAGCTCGTCAACCTCCTGTTCACTGAGCGGCTGGCTACCTCAGCTGAGAGGTCAGGCTTCAGGATTCCGGGTTCCAGGTTCCGGGTTCATGGTTCAGGGCTTAGGCGTTTAGGGCTTAAAGTTTAGGATTTAGGGTTCAGGTTCCGGGTTGAGAATTTTGGGGGATCCAGGGGCCAGAGCTTAGGGTTGAGTATCTATGTTTGTTAGTAGGGAATGGAGGCGGAGGTCCGTGCATTTCTCAAATCCCCTCTTGCAATCTATATCAAGGCAAGTCTCGATAGAAAAGCTATCTTTCGGGTACCTGTTCTGAGGTGTATATAAATGGTTCTCAAAATTGTGGGCCCCTTTTTGGTGATAGATTATACTACGGCACCTTAGATTAAGGGGTACCAAATTAAAATTGGGACCCTAATTTTGGGAACTACCCATATAACTTCACTCAAGCCCTTTATCTTTGAGCCAGCTGTCCATGAGCCTGAAACCGTCCCCTCCATGCCGTCAGGCACTGACCATACACCCACAACCCCACAGCCTCAAAAAACTCTATATAAACCATCAACTCTGAACCAAATCTAAACCCGAAACCACCCAGAGCCCTCAACCCCAAACACGGAAGCCCAGCAAGAAGCCACCATATCAGGCCGAGGTCTGGGTTGTAAAGGGGTACCCTATGGCTCTTCTTTAAACGGGCATGGAGGGATATGCAGAGATATGTTGTAGGGTTGAGGGTTTGGCCTTACTTGATGAGATTACTACTTAGAGGATTCGGGAACGCGCGAGCAAAGGGCTACAGTGGAATTATATGGTTACTAATGGAAAATGATACGTTACCTGACTTCAGGGTCCGAAAAACAGAACAAAGGTTGAGCTTCTACTCAGAGGTTCTAGGAAGTAAGGAGGATCTATGCACCCCAAATACGCTTACGACTAATTGGAACTGTAGTTGTTCAGTCTCTCCTTCAGTGAGCCCAATACACCTTGGTTAAGGCATATACCATCCTGAATATGCTGTAAGCTCTATGGACAAATTTACGAGTGTTGGCTCTCAGGGTTTTGGGTGCACATGTCAAAGCCCAAGGGTGGCACCTACAAGAACACAATCAGACGAAAACCTTAGAGACTGTCAGACTGCCGACATGTGCTTCTGCCAGTCTTTATACTAAGTCAAATTTGGATTGTAGGCCCATTTTAGGCACGCTACTCGTTCGGCTTGGCTACCGCATTGAATGCTGCAGACTGACAAGACTATCATACTGACCCCAATACTATACCACAATGTTCACGGCTAAGAATGAACTGGAGAACCCTGTGATAGCCAGACTCTGCACCCTAAACACTGGCAAGAACACTATGACCGGCACCAGGATTGAAGATTTGATGCTTTGAGCTTCGACTAGTGACTAGAGGGTTAACCATGATTTACTGGAGCCCTTGGAGACTCTTTGTTGAAGGATGAAGGCTTAGGGCCTCAAAGAAAAACATATCATTCCTGTGCGCTTTGGGATGACGAGCATTGGAAATTATTAGAATTATAGCTGTCCTTTGACGCAGCCGGACCACCTGCGGCATGCTGTAAGGCAACACCTAGTTAGCTGATTCAAAGAACGAAGCTTCATCGTTGATCACATGCAGAGTTCTGCTCTGGTGTAACGTGCACTGCAAACGTCAGAACAAAGCATACAAGTCCCGCGTTGATGTAGAAGCCTGGAAAGTTAGGATGTGTATTCCTGCATATCATAACCCTCAGGCCAAACTCTAGCAGTCTAGCAAAATCTATGCCACACACCTTAGTCTACTCATTCAGGCACCTACTTTACCATGCCTGCTGAGGCAGCAACCTTCCTTCATCAGAACACTGCGGAGGTCTGCCATTGGGATGTAGCCATCCTGAAAGTTCATTCTGGCAACCCAGCCTTTGGGGCTTCGAGTTTAGAGTACCCCACAAAATTTCTCTCGGGCCGGGCCCTCAAAAAAGCCAAGGACCCACACTAAAAGCCCATATCTTCCTACCTAAGACTCACCGTTCATTCTGGGAGGTCTATCCTGGGGAGGGATAATGGCTTAGGGTCTGGGGTTGGGGTGTTGGAGGGCTCTGGGTTTCGGAGGTGTTCAGGTATTCGGAACGCACAGAACATTAAGCCCTAAAGGGAACTGCAATGCGATGCGCCCTAGAAGAGGATAAAAATCAGGCATTCTCGTAACACCCTCTATACTACCCCCCCTACACGCTTCCTGCTGTATTATTCGCTCATTTAAGTGCAATTAACTCCAATCAAGGCGAAACTTAAGGGGCGTAGGAATGAGGGACGTTGCTTGAAGAACCCAGACCAGAAAGAAGATTCAGTTGTCATAGCTTCCAGTCGCGAGACATAGAACTGGCCCTGTGACACGCGCACGTGGAACGCTGATTTAATACATGTATGTCAGAACCTGTATATGTATGCACAGCACACACACTTAATTATCTAGATATGTGGCTTTGCATTTCCGACCTCACATCTCACGCCTAGTTTGTTGCCCGCGCATGTTGCACAATTAGGACCCCTCACTCTTTCTGGAGTTTGAGAGGTTCTGGCGTGTAGAAGTGTCGCGTTAGGCCTTTCACATGAAAAGCTGCGCAATCGTCCTTTTGGGTCTGGGTTCTTAATCAGAGTCATGACTCGAGAGACAAATCTTGAACAAAAAATCGAGATTGTTGCGTCCATCTTGCGGTCCACTGGATGGATGGTTCTGCAATGCCAGATGCGAGAATCCCCGAAACCCTAGGAACGCGTAAACCGGCCAAGTCTCCACTTCCAGTTTAGGGCTTCCGGGCTTGGGATACCCTAACCCTGAAACTTTCTTGCTGGTTGCTAGCGGTCGTAGAACGAATGGAGAAGATACAAGCTACCATGTTGCTCGACAGTATGTAGGGGCTACTACAGGGATCGATTGATTTTCCCCACAATCCCGAAAAACACAGTGCCTTGTTGACATCCAACATCTCAAAGGCATGGACCTCAGCACCCCATGCGTTCAAGTATCTCGGGAAAGGTTTACTTACTGTCGCAGTAGGGTCAACAGGGAACGGAGGAACAAATACAGTGGTCCCTATATAAGCTCCTGCAAGTAGAACAGCTTGCAATTCCAAAGCTGTAGCATAATCTTTCTACGTAATTCTAACTCGTTCCCTACAACCAGCAAGTTACCCTAAATCTTGAAACCTGTATCCTCATACACCTTCATTTTCAATTCGTTCCATTCCATGACACCGTGCCCCGAATGTTCAGAGGCACAAAAACCGACGACCGCATCCAGCAAGTTTAGGGCCTTTGACCTTCTATGACCTCACGGAGGGCGTCAAGGATTCAAAACACCCCCTACCGCACAAGGTGGGGTTTGGGGTCCTGTATAACCCTTCAGTGCCCTTCAGTATGTGACCTTCTATACCTCCGGAACCCCAGACTTAGGGAGCTGACCAACAGATGGTTCAGAGACACTGGCCACGGGCCATGACAGCCATTCGTTGGAAGTCCGCTTGAGGTTGGGGCTTCACGTTTCACCGTTCAAGGGTTTGGAGTGAAGGGTTTAAGCTTTGGGATTCAAGCTGTTGGGTTCGAGAGCTACGGGCTTTAGACTTCGAGTTTCTCAAAGTGAGGGTCTTGTTCGAGGAAGCATCTAAACTCCTCTTAAACGACAGCAGCCTTTGCCGGGCCGGTTGTTTGAGGCCCTACAGATTGCTGTCCGTTTGAATGGTGCCCATGCGGAGAAACTCTAAGCCCAGACCCTGCCCAGATCCCAAGCCCCAAGCCTAACAAAAAAACATGGCATCGTGTGTGAGTATTTCTCTGTGTCTTGCGGCTCCAACCTGTATGCAGCCCCCGAAAGCTAAAGAAGGCGACCCACTTTGTGGAGAACGCAAAAAAAAGCTCATCAGCCCCATCCATCCTAGGGGCGGAAGCGTTTTTTGTTTTTCCTAGGTGCGGCTGTAAAGGATTTTCCTAGGCGTGGCTGTAAGGATTTCCTATAAGCC